>JADRCC010127920.1:0-14180 GCA_019843855.1 Hylomyscus alleni
AGGAAGTGAAATGGAGCCGAATCCTGTGTTCAAGGATATTAAATTGAATTAAAGGAGTTGTGACCTTGGGGCAAGATTCCATCCAGCTAAATTTAGGTGCAGGCATGGTAGTAAAAGCCTTTAATCCCAGGAGGCAAAGACAAGGAGATCTCTGAGATCAATGCCAGCCTAAGACGGAGCAAGTTTTAGGTGAAGAAAAATTTATATCCAGACTTGATGAACCACAACTTTACTCCTAGTACATGGGAGGCAGGCATTTAGATGTCTAAGTTGAAAGTCAGACTTGAGAGAATGTTTCAGAATAGCCAAGCTTCAGCTTTGAAGGAGATGGATTAGAGAACTAGTGACAATGTAATAGAACAAGAGGGCCATGCTCCATCCCCAGGAAGCAGAAGAACTGGGCAGTTTTGGCCTTGTGGCTCTGACCTTTGAGTGATTACTGAAACAATTGATGCTGCTTAGAAGGATCAATGAAATTAGTGGTAATTAAGAAGAAATTTGCATCACTGAAGTGAAATCTTTTGTGAAGTGTACTCTGAGAGCACAGAGAGACTGTCATCCAGACATATCCAAGGTTGTATCTCATGCTGTAGCTGTTCTTGTTAACCCAGGAGATGGTTGTTTGAAGGAACAAAGGCATCATTAAGAACATCTGAGGGTTGACAGTGTGAGAGGCAATGGAAGGCCACTGGTGAAGGTTCAGACTCAGTTGCAGTTGAAGGCCTAGGACTGAGGGGATCATGAAACGAGTTGAGGCTTGGTACCATGAAGAGAGCCTAGGAGAGTTTATTGCTAAAGCCTACTTGCAACAGAAGAACCCAGCATAATAGAGATGACAATATAATCGAAGCACAAACAAGAAAAGAAGGAACTGTGGAGTATATCAACCTTAGCTTAGAATACTACAGAGCAGAGCTAGAGAAGTGATTCCAGAACTTTGGAGGAGCAAAGATCATGTGTGAATCCCAGACATTGGAACAAGAAGCTGAAATATTGGAGTTGTCTTGGAGACTCCAAGACATTCAAGATGCCAGAGTGATAGGCTATCTGCTGAGGAAAGCAGTTAACTAGGAGTATAGCCAGCCCAGTAGAGAGGAATTTGTGGCAGTTAACAAAGATGAAAAAGGAATTGGAGATCTGAAGACTGATTTAACACCAATCATGGAGGTTCAGAGCTTGGAGTTTACCCAGCTGATTTCCTGTCTTGTTTGGGGATTATAGTTAAATGATTGGAGGAATCTCAGATAAGACTAAATTTTAAACTTTGGACATTTAACGTTGTTGAGACTTCTATAGAACATTACTTCTCTAAATTTTGTGTAATGAGCATGTACATTTTCCCCTGAACCATGTGTCAAGCATAGGAACTCCTGCTTCTACCTTCTCATCAATTATTCCTACCTACATACACACATGGACACACCTACACACACCACCTCCTGATCCACCCTACATAAAAATATTTATCCAATAAGGCAATGAGGCAGTTTATTATTAACCACTTTCTGAGATATAACTTCAGAGTCACCAACAGGATATAAATACTATTGTTAAGTCTTAATTAAGAGTCTTCTTTTTTTTTAAGATTTTATTTCTTATTATAAATAGGTACATGGTAGATGTTGCACCAGAAGAGGGAGTAAGATCTTATTATGGGTGGTGGTGAGCCACCATGTGGTTGCTGGGATTTGACCTCAAGACCTTCGGAACAGCAATTGGTGCTCTTACCTGCTGAGTCATCTCACCAGCCAAAACTTTATTGACTTTCAATGGTATTTTTTGTTTGTTTGTTTGTTCCTTTTTTTGTTGTTTTTGCTTTTAGAGATAGAGTTTCTCTGTGTAGCCTTGGTTGTTCTGGAACTCACTCTGTAGACCAGGCTGGCCTCAAACTCAGAAATCCACCTGTCTCTGCCTCCCAAGTGCTGGGATTAAAGGTGTGAGCCACCACTGACTGGCCAGAGTCTTCTTAGTAAATCTCAAATCCAAATATATAGGATTTACCTATTCTTTCCTCAGTGATTTTGTTGATTTCAATAATTTCATAATCACTGTGCTAAAATCTATGTTAATTAATTGTGATTTTTGTTGAAAAGTCAAAAATATCTGTATACTTGTCAAGGACTGATAAAGCCTGGCTTTATGGTAATTCTATATTTTTGTTTGGTTCCTAGGAACTTTCACATGATTTTCCTAATAAAACACCAGTTTACATTCTTACCATCACTTCCATTTTCTACACTCCCTTGTCCACATTCTTTCATCATGTATTTTCTTGACTATGTGAGTTGGGATTGGCATTTTCCCAATGACTAATCAGAATGGCTAAAATCAAAAACTCATTTGACAGAAGATGCTAGCAAACATGTGGAGAAAGAGGAACACTCCTCTATTGCTGGTAGGAATGCAAGCTGACACAGCCTCTCTGGAAATCAGTTTGGTGGTTCCTCAGAAAATTGGACATAGTATTAACTGAGGACCCAGCTAAACAACTTCTGGGCATATACCCAGAAGATGCTCCCACATATAATAAGGACATATGCTCCACTATGTTCATATCAACCATATTGATAATAGCCAGGATTTGGAAACAACCCAGATGTCCTTCAACAGAAGAATGGATACAGAAAATGTGACATATTTACAAAATGGAATACTACACAGCTATTAAAAATGCTGAATTCCAGAAATTCCTAGGCAAATGTATAGAACTAGAAAATATCATCCAGAGTGAGGTAACCCAATGGCCAAAGAACACACATAGTATGCACTCACTGAAACTCCGAATAACCAAGATACAATGCATAGACCACATGAAGCTCAAAAAGAAGGAAGACCAAAGAGTGGGTTCTACAATCCTTCTTAGAAGGAGAACAAAATACTCACAAGAGCCAATATGAAGATAAAGTGAAGAGCAGAGACTAAAGGAAAAGCTACCCAGAGACTGTCCCACCTGGGTATTCATCCCATATACAGTTATCAAACCCAGACACTATTGTGGATACCAAGAAGTGCATGTGGAAAGGAACCTGATATGAACTTTCTCCTGAGAGGCCCTGCCAGAGCCTTACAAATCCAGAGGGATGTCAGCAGTCAAACATTGGCCTGAGTGTGGGGTCCATAAAAGAGGACTTAGAGAAGAGACTGAAGGAGTTGAAGGGTTGGCATCCCTATGGGAAGAACAACATAAACCAACCAGATAATCCAGAACTCCCAGGGACTAAGCCATCAACAAAGGAGTACACATGGCTTCAACCCCATAAGTAGCAGAGGATGACCTTGTCATACACCAATGGAAGGAGAGGTCCTATGAACTCTCAATAGATGTCCTAGTATATAGGAATAGAGGGAGGGGAGTTGGGAGTGGGTGGGTGGGTGGACAAAACCTTTCATAGAAGAAAGGGAAGGGAGGATGTGATAGGGTGTTTCCAGGAGTAAAGGAATTTGGGAAAGTGGATAATGTTTGAAATGTATAAAGAAAATATCCAATAAAAAAGATTATTGGAATGATGATGAAGTGTACTGTTCACTGGAGTTCATAAGGCAAAGTTGTGATGAGATCTGTGTATTATGAGTTAGACATCTACTGAAGGGAGTTTGAGTATGACATTGGAAGTTGAAGTTCATGGAAGCAAAATCAGGCAAGCCTAATCTGTGAACTGAGCACTCATATTAGATCTTAGAATGTATAGGAATCATAAGTTGGCTTAGCTCTAGGATATATCATCTGGGAAAATTATTGCAGATCCTGCATATCCTAAGGAAAGGTTATGAGTGATTGAAAGGATAAGAAAAAATATCAGTGGAGTGCCACAAGCCCTGGTCAATATTTAAGCTCTGCATCAAGATACATACCATGCAGATGGTAAATGTATTTTTGTATATTGAAGAACTATCAGGGACCCATGTTACTGGAGCAACGGGATAGAAAGTAGACAATGGAATATACTGGTGAATGAAGACCTGGAGACTAAGGAGAAAAAGCTAGGTGCATTCAGAGTTACCATATTCATTATGTTGGTTTCATTGTGGAAGAATTCACCGGGAAAATCTAGTGTAGCACATGAGTAACTAGAGCAAGGCATACCTAGACATGAACAATTACAGTGGCAGAAAAGGCTACCAGTAGAAGTCCTGAAATAGGAAAGAATAAGAAACTGCAGGGAGCTGTTGTGGGATATGGTCTCACAGTACAATACAGAAAATCCAGTACAGATACTGTGTGCCATGAACAAGGTCATGGAGTTGGAAATGATATTGTGAAGCAAGCTCAGACTTGGTAGTAAACTAAAACATTTGTGTAAACAGAATTCATTCAGCAAAAGCTCTTAATATAGAGACAGCACATGCAGATTCACTAAATGAGAATTTCTCAATCAAATTCACATAAGACATAGGTACTGAGCCAGAACTCACAGGGTGGGAATGGCGCTTGTGAGCGTAGGTCCATCATCCCAAAGATATATGATCTGTCATAAGAAACTAGCATGGGAATGTTGAGATAACATAACCTAACTGGGGTCTGTGTGCTCTAAATAGTGAAAAGTCATTGAATGATGGGACTTTATCTTGGGACCATATGTATGAGAATCTTGGAAAAGCTCTGCAGGAAAAGTTGGCATTCAGTTTGCATTCATAATTACACATTATAGTGTGCAGACAGTACTGGATTTTTGATTAATGAGGGAATTCACCAGAAATAATCAGTGTTGGATCTGGGTTACCAGGTCCAGTCCTGTCACACTGTAGATGAGACCAACAGGAGTGTTGCTAGACATCACATTCAGTAAAGAAACCAACATTCATGATGAGCTAAGCTTCATGCGTGGTGACAGTGTAGCTGGGCTTGATTCTGGAATGCCTCACCAGAGAAAGCATATCAGTAGTATAGATTGTGTTTGCTACTTTAAGAGTTCTCTCTTCCACCCTTCCCCATCTGATATCCATACTGTTAACACCCTAATACTAGATAAGATTTTGAAAAGGGATTCACGGGAAAGAAATTTATATTATTGTAGACTAATTCATCCTGATTAGTGATTTCAATCTCTTTAGAGCAACTTGTTTGCCATCAGGATATTTAATTTCTTCTTTCATCTTTGTGCAGGAGTACTGAACCAACTTCAACCAACCACAATGAACAGCAGTTAACAACAAAAAACTAAGCACCATAATTCTCAGAGTTCTACAATTATAATACACTCTGAAAAGTCACAAGAATTACAAATATTACACAATTGAGAAACAATATACAGCCCAAAATTACACCCCTGCTAGAGCATTAAGCAAAATACTGTCAGTTGTTATAGATAGTCAGAAGTGTACCCATATCCCACACCTGGGATTAAAATTAAAATATTAACACAAAATATATATGTATTTCTAATGGGACTCTGAGGCAAGTAATGAAACAGAAACCATGAGGGAACACTCCTTACTGTCTGGATATTCAGAGGTATCTCATATAGCCTTTGTGGTGGATTCGATATGCTTGTCCCAGCAAGTGACACCTCTTAAGAGGTCTGACTTTGGTTAGTGGTTTAGTTCCTGAGAGCTCTGAGGGAACTAGTTAGTTAATATTGTTGTCAGTCAAAAGGGGCTACAAACATTTCAGCTCCTTGGGTCCTTTCTCCAGCTCCTTCATTGTGGAGCCTGTGCTCAGTCCAATGTATGGCTGTGAGCCTCTATTTCTGTATCAGTAGGGCACTGTCAGAGCCTCTTAGAAGACAACTTTTTCAGGCTCCTCTAGAAAGAGGGAGAGGGTGGGTTGGTGAGTAGTGGGAGGGGTGAGGGAACAGGGTTTTTTTATTTCATATATTTCTTTTTTTTCTTTTTTTTGGAGGGGAAACCTGGAAAGGAGATATCATTTGACATGTAAATAAAGAAAATATCTAATTAAAAAAAGAAGTGTGTCCTTGTTAGAGTAGATGTGGCCTTGTTCCTAGTTGGAGAACATGTGTCACTATAGACGTGGACTTTGAGGGATATAATACATGGGTGTCCAATTAAAAAGTGAAAAACAGTAGGTAGATATGGGGTTGTCAGAATTCAAGTAGCATGCCACCACTTGAGAAATTATCTAGCCAATTTTGTACTACCAAAAAAGAGAGATAGACCTGCAAATGTTGTTTTAAACAAAATAAATTGGCTTCTCATCAATGATAAGTGACCGCTCATGCAGGAAGTCAATGTCCAGTCCTAGGCTTGGGTAGTTTGGTTTGGCATTCATGGAGGTCTGACATAGAATGAAAGGAGGTAAATCTGGTCTAAAATAAACACATCAAAATGTACAACTGATGGTGTGATAGACCAGGCAGGATTATGTCTGGAGGCTCTCCCTATGGGCAAAGCAGTGCTGTGGAACAATGACCAGAGGGGCCTTTGAATGTTGTAAATGAGACTGTAGGATCACATTCTGGAGTGATTAGCAGGGAAAGCTGGTGTGCATTCCGACTATGCAGTAGTAGTCTTGATGCCTGTAGAAAGCAGTGGAAGGAAATAATCTGGGAGATCCTGCTCAGATATGATCAACAGTCCTAGGCCTGTACAGCACATAGAAGGTCCAGGTGGGATTTTGTGTGGAGTATCAAGAAGAAAAGAATGCCCAGTTGGTGTAGAAATAGAGCTTGCCTTACTTTTATAGATACTGTACAGAATGCCTTGCTTTTCAAGGAATCAACAAAGAATTACTCTGCAAGAGATCATAGACAGGAGAATAAGTGTTGGATTGTGAGGATGGTGGTAGCAATCAATGTTCCTAAGGGTATCCCACTGGAAAAAATTTTGATCTATAATTTCTAACCTAGGCATTGGATGACAGATTTGAACAGCTATATGTGGTCCTGAGTCAATAGCCAGGTAAAGCCCCTTGTGACCACAGCTAGGCCTGGAAGTGTAGGAGTTTCAGTGAGAAAAAATAATATTCCCAACTCATTAGCCTAAATGTGCTGAATAATGGGTGACTCAGGATGAAGGTATCAGAATATAGACAACTTGTTGCAGGTTAGTTCTGTAAGTACTCAACATGGCAGTCTAGTCAATATTTTATGTCACCAGAGCAAGGCTACAGAATATGGCCATGGAATTGGCAGGAGAATCAATACACAAACCAGTTCATTTTTTGTGCCCACAGAGTTATAACTTGTCAGAGTATCAATGGACCAGGCAAGCATGGTTCTAGGCATGATCATGGAATGAATGATACTGCAGTTGGTGAGTTACTACTAGATTTATTTCTTTAAGAATGGGAATGAACCTGTCTAGTTAGGTTAGGATCAGTTCATTTGTTATATCTGATGGAAGGTCTGGATATATACAGTCAGGCTTGGTGGGTGCATATGATGCATGGAAGATTGTATCTGTAGTATTTAACAGGGAAAGCCAGCTGTGATGGTGTGAAGAATTTTGGCCCAATTAGCCTCATAGACTTGAATTCTATGTAACCGATGGTTGGCACTATTAGCAGGGGTGCCGTTCTTGGTGTACGTGTAGACTTGTAGAAGTGGATCATTTTGAGGTAGACTTTGAGATGATACATGATAAGTATATGCTTTATGTGGCTTATAATATACTGCTTCTGCCTGAGGATCCAGATTAAAATTCACACCTTTTTCTGAAGAATCATATCTGCACTCACAGCATCCCCTCCCCCCTTCTTTCCATCAGATAATAGACTAAATGTCTGAACTGAATCCCAAACCCAACTAAACATTTCACTTAACAAAGTGTGATGTTGCTCAAGGACACTCTAGCAGTTCTATGATTACTGTAAGGTTTTGCCCTTTCCCATTGCCTCTCACTTGCATTAAATTACATTCCTAAAACAAACTCCCAATATCTAGTCTCATGTGGACACTGGCTTGTGCTCTTGAGACTGATTATCAATGTCCAACCTTAAAATATGAAGGTCCTATGTGTATCTTTAAGTGAAATTGTGGCATTCTTGGTAGTTCCTCATGCATACCTGAAAATGCTCTCTATGCAGCCAGAGATAGTCACTGGACATTGGAGACAGCACAGATGTGCTTGGCTCAAGAATATCACGAGGAAAGTCTGCAGAAGTTTCATGGATGTAGCTATGCCTGGCAGTGTAAGGATGGTGCTGGTACATAGGACCTGGTGCATTCACTGTTTAAACAAGTAATACAGTTATGCAACAATAGCTAAAAGCTGAGAAGTTGATATGGTGTGCACAGGTTTTATTTTTTAATAACATTTTGAAAATTATTACACATCTTAGTGACCAATGGTAAGGCTGTCAGAGTGCTTAGGCGATTGTATGAGGATGTATGGGGAGATAAGTAGGCAAAGTCAGGATGTCAGTTAGCAACTGATGGGAGGTGCACATCTGTGAAGTGTGCTATAGAATGTGTTTTGGAAGGCAAATAGTGTTGTCCCTAGTAAGGGGGCCCTTCTGTTTCCCTAGTTAGGGCAGGCCTCCTATGTCACTGATTATGGCAGATCTCTTGTGACACTGGTTATAGCACACTACTTCCTGGGAGACAGGTTTTCTCTGGTTGTGGGAGGAAACATCTGACTTGGGAAGAGTTATAGACCAGAAGGGAGATGTGTCTCTGTAGGTATATAGGTTCTACTACAGCTGACCTACATGGTGGTCCAAGCTAAAGCAGGTATTGGGGTGGGATTTTTCACCAGTGACCTTAGTTATAGCAGACTCTTTGGGACTCAGGCTGTCTCTGGGTGTAGGGTCAGGGCATACTTGCAGATTGGAAGTAAATTGTCCCACAACATATTTGTAGAAAAGCATAGAATACAAATTTCCTAGGACATGACTATAAAGGAACAAGAAGGAAACTGAACACAATATAGATTGAACTGGAAAAGAAATCCCCTAAACAAAAAATAATTATAACACTATGTCTATTTTACTCTTACCTTCTAAATGAGATTCAAGCATCCTTCCTTGGGCCTTCCTTACTCTTTAGTCATTGGAATGTAGTACAGGTACTGTAATTTATGACTAACATCCACTTATAAGTGAGTACATACCATCATTGTCCATTCATCTCTGGGTTACCTCATTCATGATGATGTTTTTTAGCTCAATCCATTTAACTCAAACTTTATGATGTCTTTTTAAAAAAGTATTGTTACTTTTATTTTTTACACTCAACTCACTCTTCCTCTCCTCGTCCACCCTCCTGCATTTTCTCATCTCATCTTTCTTCCCCCTGTCTCCAAAGGGATACCCCTCTGCCATGCTTCTCCACACCAAGGTGCTTCAAGTATCTTGAGGTTTAGGTGTGTCTCATCCCACTGAGGTCAGACTTGGCAGTTCTCTGCTCTATATGTGTCAGGGCCTTGGACTGCCTTGTGTATGCTGCATGGTTGGTGGTTCAGTATCTGAGTTAGTTGTAACTTCTAGTCTTCCTATGGGATCACTGTCCTCCTCATCTTCTTGAATCTTTTCCTTCTTTCAACCATAGTGGTCCCCAACTTCAGTCCAATGGTTGACTGTAAGTATCTGCTACTTTCTCAATCAGTTGTTTCTTGGACCTCTCAGAGGTCAGACATGTTGTAAGCACACCATAGCATCAGTAATCATAATTCAATCACGCCTCCCTGTCATGGGTGTTCAAATTCTCATGTGAAAATAATGTGTTTGTATCATCATGGAAATGTGTTAAAAGTGCAGGTAAAATTAGTTGGAACTATACCTAAATGTTCAAATTTGTAATCTTGATAAAAGTTAAGAATATCTTTTAAAATATGCAGAACATATTTTCACATGTATAATCTGAGATCAAATGTAAAAATATAAAATAATTTCAGAAAAAAATATTTTTTTGAAACAAGGGTTACAATTTTAGTCCTGGAAATCCTGGTTCTCCCTCTGTAGATCAGACTGGTCTCAGTCTCACATAGGTCCACACCTGCCTCTGCCTCCTGAAGTCTGAGTCTAAGTGTGTATGCTACCACGCCTGTCTAATCATTTCTTTAAGTATGCTTAATGCGGTATGAAGGCTGTTATGTTGTACCTAAAATCTACTATTTATTAAAAATATCTGAAACAGTCATGCAGTGATGGCACACTCCTTTATTCCCAGCAACTGGGAAGCAGAGACAGTCGGATTTCTGTGTTCGAGGCCAGCCTGTTCTACAGAGTTTGTTCCAAGACAGCCAGGACTATACAAAGAATCCCTGTCTGGAAAAACCATATATATATATGAAAACAGGACCTGATGTAAGTAGGGTACTTACCAAGCATGCACAAAGTCCTGAACATAATCTCCAGTGTTACATAAGCCCAGTTTAGTGGCATAAACCTGTAATCCCTGAACTCTGGAGGTAAAGGCAGGCAGAACAATTTAAGTTTATCATTTTTTAAAAATTACTATCTTTTATATATATCAATGATTTGCCTTCATGAATGTATATGTATCATATGAATGCCTTGAAACTGAAATTGCAGAGATTTGAGAGCCACCATGTGAATGCTAAGAATTAAATCCAATTTCTTTGAAAGCATAACCAGTGCTTTTATGTACATACACATATAAATACATAAATAAAATAAATTTATGTATTTATAATAGAAGAATACATGAGATACATAAATAATTCATAATAAATATATGTGTTCTAATTATATATATACATAATACATAATATAAACTTCTCATTGTATAAAAGGTTATTTGTATGCATTTTGATTTCTTGTGGTTTGCTGTAATGGTCTCTGCCTTCTGTAAAAAGAAGTTTCCTTGTTGAGGTGTAAGAAATACATTTACTTATCTGTTGGTAAAAGCATAAATATTTATAGGCTTATGTTAAGGATTATACAGAATTAGTAAATTAGTGTGTATATATTCCCCCTGTGATTTATGACATATTTTGACCAATATTGCAGAGTTTGCTAAGTTATGAAATAAGACATTGTGATCATAAAATAAATGGAATTATCATTATTTTGGTACTTTATATGATGGGCCTATGATTTCATGTGGAAAAAAATGAGAACAGATCTATAAATGTACGGGATATCACACATGGTTGTTATATATTGATGAAGATATTATCAATTGCCTTTATTATTAAAATTTACAAAATTAACAACAAGTAAATCAAGCACTGTAACAAAAGGCTTGAAGCTCTGAGCCCAGCATGGTAATGCATACCTTTGATCCTAGCACTCTGGCAGCAGAATGAGATAGACATCTGAATTGAAGGCAAGCCTGGGATACAGAGCAAGTTCTAGGACTGCCAGGGTTATGCAGAGGACCTTTTGTCTTGGGAAATCAAAAAGAGAAGAAAACAACAACAGCAACAAAAGACATGCAACTCTGAATCTGTAAGAGGAAAAATTAGACAAAATAATAAAGGCCTAGGAGGAGGAAATGGCTTTTTGAATATAAACTTAATTACTCAGGAAATAATACCAACAATCAACAAAGGAGACTTCATGAAATTAAGATCTTCAGAACTAAAAAGGAGACTGTTTATTAAATGGACATATGACTACAAAATAGGAAAAAATTGTCAGTACAATATCTGGCAGAGTATGAATATTCAGACTTACTAAGATTTCATGACACTAAAAATCAAGAAAATAGCCCAATAGAAAATGAATGAAAGAACTGAACAGAGACTTGTCAGAAGAAATTAAAAAATGGCTGATAAATATTTTTAAATGTGCTCTATTTCTTTAATAATGGGGGAAATGCAAATTAAAATCCTAACTCATGCAGTCAAGAAAAACAAATGACAAAACAATGTGGTGAAGGGTGTGTGGCAGAGCAAGTGATAGTGGGAATGTAAACTGGTGCTTTACTGGGAAATCAATGAACAGGCTTCTTAAAATCAAATGAAAATATAGAATTACCATAGAGCCAAGCTACATCACTCCTTGACATGTACACAGTTATTTTTGACTTTTCAATGAAAGTCACAATTTATTAACATAGATATTAACCTTAGTCATCAGGGAAATGCAAATCAAAGCAACCCTGAGATTCCACCTCATACCAGTCAGAATGACTGGAATAAAAAACTCAGGTGACAGCAGATGGTGGAGAGGTTGTGGAGAAAGAGGAACACTACTTCATTGCTGGTGGGATTGCAAGCTGGTACAACCACTCTGGTAATCAGTTTGGTGGTTCCTCTGGAAATTGGACATAGTTCTACCGGAGGACCCAGCTATACCACTCCTGGGCATATACCCAGAAGATACTCCAACATGTAATAAGGACACATGCTCCATCGTGTTCATAGCAGCCTTATTTATAATAGCCAGAAACTGGAAACAACCCAGATGTCCCTCAACAGAGGAATGGATACAGAAATTGTGGTACATCTACACAATAGAGTACTACTCAGCTATTAAAAACAATGAATTTATGAAATTCTTATGGAAATAGATGGATCTGGAGAATATCATCCTAAGTGAGGTAACCCAATCACAAAAGAACGCACATGGTATGCACTCTCTAATAAGTGGTTATTAGTCCAGAAGTTCGGAATACAGGAAGAACAAACCACAAGAAACTCAAGAAGAAGGAAGACCAAAATGTAGACATTTAATTCCTTCTTGAAAGGGGGGAACAAAATACCCACATAAGGAGTTGCAGAGACTAACTATGGAGCAGAGACTGAGGGAAGGACAAGCCAGCCTGATATAGCTGTCTCCTGAGAGGCTCTGACAGTACCTGACTAATACAGATGTAGAGACTCACAGATAATCATTGAACTGAAAACAGGGTCCCCAAATGAAGGAGTTAGAGAAAGGACCAAAAGAACTGAATGGTTTGCAGTCCCTTAGGATGAACAACAATATGAACTAACTAGTACCCTCAGAGCTCCCAGGGACTCAACCACCAACCAAGGACTATACATGGTGGGACTGATTTTTCTGGCAGCATGTGTATAGTAGAGGATTGTAAAGTCAAGCATCAATAGGAGGAGAGGCTTTTGGCCCTGGGAAGGTTCTGTGCCCCAATGTAGGGGAATGCCAGGGCCAATAAGTAGAAGAGGGTAGGGTGGCAAGCAAGGGGAGGGGGGAGGCAACAGGGGTTTTGGTATTGCTGTTTATTGGTTTTTTTTTTTTTTAGTCATTTTTTGGAGGGGAAACTGGGAAAGGAGAAATCATATGACATGTAAATAAAGAGAATATCTGATAAAAATATAATAAAAAAGAAATTGTTGAAACATACAAAATGATTGAGGAAAGAATAAGAAAATCCTATATATTTGGATATGGATTTGTTTTAGGAGAGTCTTAATCAACCATTAGCATTAGTATTTATATTTTGTTGGTGACTCTGAAGATATAACAGAGAGAGTCCTTACTATGCCCCTGGCCTTATTGGATAAATAAAATTATAGGGTGGATCAGGAGGTGTGTGTGTAGGCAGAAATAATAGATGATAATTTATTATTAAATTAGGAGCTTGCTATGCTTGATATGTGTTTCTGGGAAAATTCTTTTCCTCTATTGTGTATTTGTGGTTAGATTCCTAGAAAACTGCAGGTTTATAATTAGAACTAAGATCTTTAAACATTGCTTCTGTGTGTGTTGCCATGCTTTTGGTGGTGGTTCGGGTTGTTCAAGAAGGCAAGTCATAATGCCAATGGAGTGCAAAGCACTATGCAGTACTACTTAATGGTTTCTCCTTCTGTTCTTGCCTCTAGATTTCTTACTTGATTACTGACATAAGTTCCCTCACAGATGGACAATCATGTTACATATCTGCTACTATGGTATGTTATTCCAGAATTAAGCCTAACTGTGATGTTCCAAGTGTGTATAGACATACAATTCAGTAGTTGTCCTTGTTGGTGAGCTATGCAGATGATGCCTTCCCATTGCATCTTCATTTTACAAGGATTTTTCTGGTCACACACAGATCCTACACTATCTCTGTTACTTTCCCAGAGAACTAAGATATCCATTATACTGCCACACTCTAAGGCTTAGCTCTGTATGCAGATTTCTCTTAACAACTTTGACTGAGTAGCTTTCCTGGATCTCTCCTGTCTAAATATCCACACAACTTAAGGCATGAGTCCTATCATGCAGATTCTTCATCTAACTTTCTCAGTTTTTTATCTACCCTCCAGACTCCTTTGCCATCTGTGCACTGCCAGTCCTATTTCTTATGGACAGGGCACATTCCAGGTTTTCAGAAAGAGGTGTACAGAAGTTTTTTTTGATTTTTTTGCATTTT
>JADRCC010127959.1:0-11040 GCA_019843855.1 Hylomyscus alleni
CTTTCCTAGGCTTTCTAACTCCAGAGTTGTCTCTTTTTGTGATTTCTTAATTGTTTCTACTTCCATTTTTAGGTCCTGGATGGTTTTGCTCAATTCCTTCACCTGTTCATTTGTGTTTTCCTGCAATTCCTTAAGGGATTTTTGTGTTTCCTCTTTAAGGGTTTCTACTTGTTTACTTGTGATTTCCTGTAGTTCTTTAAGGGCTTGTACCTCTTTACCTGTGCTCTCCTGTATTTCTTTGAGAGAGTTATTCATGCTCTTCTTAAATTCCTCTAGAACCATTTTGAGGTATGATTTTACATCCAAATCTTCCTTTTCCAGTGTTTTGGGATATCCAGGACTTGCTGTGGTGGGAGTACTAGGTTCTGATGAAGCCAAGTAGTCTTGGATTCTGTTGGTAGGATTCTTGCGTTTGCCTTTCGACATGTTGATCTCTGGTGTTAGATGTTCTTGGTGTCTCTGATTAGAACTTGTTTCTCCTGTGGGTCTCAGTCCCTGGGTTAAGGCACTCCCTGGAGGTAGGCTCTCTACTTGCAGGGAAGGGGCAGAGAAGGTCTCTGGTCTGCCCCTGTCACGCAGAGGCTGAGATGATCCTGTCCCTGCCGCCCTGCGACTCCCCTGCAACTCTTGAGGCCTGTGCCTCCCGGATGGTCTGACCTTAGAAAGTCCCCGGAGACAAAATGCTGGATCTCACCTGAGTCCCTGGGTTAAGGCGGGCCCTGGAGGCAGGCTCTGTACTTGCAGGGAAGGGGCAGAGAAGGTCTCTGGTCTGCTGCTGTCACTCAGAGGCTGAGATGATCCTGTCCCTGCCGCCTTGCGACTCCCCTGCAATTCTTGAGGCCTGTGCCTCCCGGATGGTCCGGCCTTAGAAAGTCATCGGACTATTCCATGTTTTAAGTCCCTAGGACTAGCAACTATTAGGTCCAGCAAGAAGCACATGGTCCCTGCTGTAGAAAGCATATGTTTCTGCCCCAATATTCTAGTTGAAGCAGTGGTCTGATTTTGAGGCTTTGCAGTGTTTCTCTTCCCCAGGGCACAAGATAGAGAAGTGAATTACCTTCTTACTAGGGTGGGAAATATTATCTTTCCTTTTCACAAAGCTGCTGTACTGGTACTCTATTTGATGCTAGTGGGGCTCAGTGCTAGGGTCTCTGCTTACACAACCTGCCCTGAATTTTTATTTCATAGATGACAACGTTGTAAATCAGAGAAGTTATTCGTCTCAAGTCATATAGCAAGAAAATATGCGTGTCCCTTGGTGTCTATGGGCAATTGATTTCAAGAACCCTTATGAATACCAAAATTCAAGAACAATCACCTCCCTATAGAAAATGGCATCTTATGTGCAAAGAATTTTTTGCATATTCATTTTAATTTTTAGTGTCTTTGAGTCTATTTATCTCTCTATATCTGTCTCTATATATCTATCTATGTATCTATCTATGATGAGAGAGGGTATTGCACAGCAGTCCAGATTGGCCTCAAACTCAGTATGTAGTTGAGGCCTTAACTTCTGATTCTCTTTCTTTCACTTTACAAGTACTGGAATTACCAGAATACATTGCCATGTCTGGCTCCTATGTAATCAGGTTTGAAAAAAAGATAATTTTTTTTGTCAAGTGTGATGGTTCATAACTGTAATCTTAACAACTCTGGAGACTGAGGCAGGAAGATAGTGAGTCCCAGGCCAGCCTGGTCTACTTGTAAGTCCCTGTCTCAACCGTGCCAATATTTTTGGTCTGTAGTTAGCTGAATTTGGAGATGTGGAATCTATAAATATGAAGGGATAACTGCAAATGACAGAAATATGATTTGCACTCTGCTCTGTTAGACTGAAAAGCAATGTCCTTTTGCTGCACGTGGCTTCTTAATTGTGTATGTCAGGGAGAGGAAAAAGAAGGCATCATTGTGAAGCAGAAGAGAGATTCCAGGGGAGTATAACACTATAGAGGTTTTTGTGAATTCTCTGCTCTGAGATTCTGTCAGTATGGTTCCTGTAGCTTCAAGTTGGAACTCTTGTTTTGAGACTGAGTCTGTCTATCTTGAGCCCACTCTAGCTACAGTTACACAGACTTAAAGCTGATTCCTTGTCTGGGCTCCTTTGCTTGTTGCATCTGTCTGCCAAAACATACAACTAAAGCAGTCGCTCTGCACCTGCTCCCATCTCTCTCTCTCTGGAGACCCAGCTTCATATATCAGACCCCCAGATTGAGAACGGGGCCCTGGTACCTGACATACAAGCATCCTTTAGCATCACTTCAATATAAGATCATGTGCTAGTAGGTTAAACTAATCATACTGCTTCATAGCTGTAAACCCAGTACTTGGGAAGCTGATGCAGGAGGATTGTTGTGTGACTGTAGCCAGCCTGAGCTACATAATGAGTTCCAAACCAGCATGGGCTAAAGAGTAAGCTTTTCTTTAAAAAAAAAAAAAAAAAAAAGCACTGCTCAGTTTATGTACAGAAAGAAATTTCTTCATGATGAAAATAATAACCTTTCGCAGATGTTTGCTGTAGCCCTAGCAAAGAAAAACAATCTCTACCCTATCTAAGCGCCTTGCTAAGTATCTGCACGGGATATGACTTACTAAAGCTGCAGGAATTCAGTTAATGTTGATACTAAAATTCCTTTCTTAAGAACATTCATGCAGTGAGAACTCAAGTCAGCATTCACTTATGAAGACTCGAAAAGCAAGAGTATCCTCTAATGCAGCTCACTCTCACAGGGGCTGCCAAGACAGCACCAAGATTAGCTTTTCAAGACTCCCTGGGCCTCAGGATTTCCTGCATTAAAAAAAAATGGGTGCTCAGCAACTCAATGTAACTTTGCTAGGTTGATAGGAATTTCGGAAAATGAAATAGTCACTATAATCCGTCTTTTCTTGGATAAAACCATTACCAAATCCAAGCCTCTTATTGCAAGGAATCTGTTTCATTCAGCTTCCTGCATTTTTAAATGAACAGACTGCTTTTTTTTTTTTTCCATTAAGTTGTGATACTTTCTAGCTAGTTGGGTCACCTTAGAACATGGCACCATTCCAAAAACAATGTAAAAATGGAAGGAATGCAAATGAAGTCACCACTCAGGTGTATAGTCTAGCATTCTGCTATTGATAGTAGCCAAGGGAATCCATGTAAAAGGGATAATTGTCTCCATACAGTGTCAGGTCCTAACATATCTGCAGGCAGTGTTGAGATTCCTTTAGTGGAGCACCTAGCATCTTTGAATCATGTGAACATTTTTCACATTATCACATGCTGAGCTTGTACAACAAACGTAGGCATGGTGAAGCTAAGGAAGGAGGATTGCCACAAAGTGTAGGCCAGTCTGGGCTATAGAGTGAGTTTGAGGCTATCTTGAACCACAGAGCAAGACTCTCTTTCCAAAATGAAACAAATGAAACAAAGAAATAGAACAATGGTGTAACTAAATTGGCCACAACTGTATTTACTTCTACTCGTTTGAGTATTAACCTTTTTTTGACTCAATTGCCTAAGCAAGATATCTGGTTCATAGATATTGAGGGATTTTCTGACTTATATACTACTGTCTTGGCTTCCATCTTTTTGGAAGTCACTTGCACTTGTTAGAGATACAATCTGATGTAGCCCAGGTCTGCCTGGAAATCATTGTGTTGCTCAGACTGGCCTCTAATTTGCAGTAATTCTCTTCCCTTCAGCTTCCAAGTGTATCATACCCAGTCCCTGCATCTTTCTTCATTTTCTCTATCCTGCCACTATGATGGCTACTCGTAATGAGTGACCAACTTCCTTCAACCCTTTCTCAGGAGAAGTGCACATACACGAATATTAGTGCCTCTGGAGGGAAGCACTGGGGGACATTATTATAGATTCTGTCAGTGGTACTAGAGTTCTTTCCAAGAGTGCCCACTGCTTCTTCTTTCTGCTTCTTTCTTCTTCCTTCTTTTTCTTCTTTTACACATTTTCTTTCTTTAAAAAAAGATTTATTCTTTTCTCATATAGTACATCCTGAAAGCAGCCTTCCCTTCCCTCCACTCAGCCCAGTCCCCCTCCCTTCCTCCCCTCCCCCCCAGATTCACTCCCCCATTTCCACTAGGAAAGAAAGCAGGCCTCCCAGCAATATATTAACTGAATATAGCATAACAGGGTGCCCAAGAAGACTAGGCACAAATCTCATATCACGACTGGACAAAGAAAGGTCTTACTAGCAGGTGTTTGGGTTAGGCAATTTGTTAGTCAGGGTTCTCTTTTTATTTTTAAAGATTTATTTATTATTACATTTAAGTACACTGTAGCTGTCTTCAGACACCCCAGAAGAGGGCATCAGATCTCATTACAGATGGTTGTGAGCCATCATATGGTTGCTGGGATTTGAACTCAGCACCTTTGGAAGAGCAGTCAGTGCTCTTAATCACTGAGCCATCTCTCTAGCCCATTCAGGGTTCACAAGAGTCACAGAACTTATGGAATATCTCTATATATTAAGGGAAGTTCTTGGAATGACTTAAAGTCTGCAGTCCAACTAACCCAACAATGGGCAGCTGTGAATGGGAAGTCCAATAATCAAGTAGTTGTTTAGTCCCATGAGGCTAGTTGTTTCAGCTGGTCTTCTGTATAAACTGGAATCCTGAAGAAGTAGGCTCCAAAAGATGTGCTGGTAAATAAGTGTAAGCAGGCAAAGGCAGCCTTCCTTCTTCCAATGTCCTTATGTAGGCCTCCAGCAGAAGGTGTGGCCCAGATTAAAGGCCTGGATCTAATCTCTTCTTTACTTGAAACATGTTCTGTCCCACAATGGCCTTGAACTCAGAGATCTGCTTGCCTCAGTCTCCTAGGATTAAAAGCATGTGTCACCTTGCCTGTGCTTAACCTTTTTGTGGCCACTATACTTCAAGATCAGGATCAAAAGCCTGAGTCTTCCAGCCTCAAGGTCTGGATCACAGGTGAGTCTTCCAATTCTGTATTGTAGTTCATTCCAGATATAGTCAAGTTAATAACCAGAAATAGCCACCACAGACAACCATCCATGAGTATAATGGAATACCATTAGGAATCATTTCTCTCTGGACTATCTAGCTTTTGGTTCCTGGCTATCCAGGCAGTGTCAGGAATGGGCTCTCTCTCTCCTAGTGTGGGCCTCAGGTCATTGGTTGGCCATTACCATAAGCTCTGAGCCATCATTTTCTTAGCACATCTGTAGGCAAGGACAAGTTGTAGGTTGAAGGTTTTGTGACTGAGTTGGTGCCCCAGTCCCATCACTGGAAGCCTTGCCTGCTTACAGAAGATGGACGTACTGGCTCTGTATCCTCCCTAAGCGTCCTTGCTATGGTCATCCTCATAGATTCCAGTAAGTTCCCAATGCACTAGGTTTCCACATTGCCTCCTAAATGCTTTCTGCACCCCTATTCCAGTCATCTCTCCCCATACTCCTTCCCTCTTTTGCTCCCTCCTCCATCCAATCTCTCCTGTTCTTATCCTCACCCACCACAAGTTCACCAGCAAAAAATTTATTCAGCTTTATTCATAACAGCTAGAAACTGGAAACAACCTAGATATCCCTCAAGAATGGATAAAGAAAAGGGGGGAAATTTACACAATGGAGTATTGCTCAACTGTTTTTTTTTTTTTTTTTTTAAATGGCATCATGAAATTTTCAGGCAGATGGATGGAACTAAAAAAAAAAATCATCCTAAGGGACATAACCCAGACCCAGAAAAACATGGTATATACTTACTTATAAGTAGGTATTAGCTGCTAAGTAAAGGATAATCATGCTATAATACCCACACCCAGAGAGGCTGAGTAACAAGGAGGGCTCTGTGGAGGGATACATGGATCTTCCTGGTAAAGAAGAAACAGCCTTCCCATTAGTTGCTATGTTCTAGGTTTATGGATGGACTTGAGTCTGGAAATTGATCATGATTTTCACACTGCTGTGCCTGATCTCAACCTTATTCCATTCCTTTAAATGTCTATGGTGAGTACTTAACTTTTGCTTTTCTTTCAAACAGGGTACTGGGGCTGGTGAGAAGGCTCAGTGGGCAAAGGATTGCCACCAAGTCTGATGGCCACCACAGGAAGGTGCTAAAAGCAAGCCTTGGAGCAAGTCAGCCAAGCAGCTTTCTCCTATGGTTCTTATCTCTGTTTGACTCCTGTTTGTCTTGTCTCTGCTCTGACTCTTCAGTGATGGACTGTTTCTTGGAAGTGTAAGTTGGCATAAATTCTTTCTTCCCCGGGGTACTTTTGGTTGTGTTTATCACAGCACTAAACCTTGAACTGCAACATAGGATCTTGCTGTGATGTTCAGGCTGCCCCAAACTCTTAGACTCAAGCAGCTACCCTGCCTCAGCCTCCAGGGGAGCTGGGATTACATGCAGATACAACTGTGTCCAGTTTTTCCCCTCTGCCTTTCTCTTAAAAGTGCCATGCCGTGTCCATCAGCCAGCTACAGAGTTCTATAAGTCATAGAATTCCAGTTGCTATTCTAGCTGTGCAGGCTTTGCCTGTCTGGGTTCTGGGAGCAAAGAATCCCAGACAGAGAAATTATGTTACTTAATGTTTCTCATCAGTGTGACAAAATACTTGATGGAAACAAGAGCAGAAAACCTTATTATTTAGCTCATGGCTAGGGAATTTTGTCAGCTGAGCCTTGGGGTAAACACTTGAACTTCTGGAGTTTCAGCACTTAGGAGGCAGAGGCTGTGGGGTCTTAAGGCTGGCCTAGACTACAGGTTGTCAGTCTGTTACGACAAAGAAAGCATAGTAGAACCACGTGGTTGGTGGAGGCAGGATCCTCTAGCTGCTGCTTGCCACATAGCTCTACCACCAAGTGAAGAATATGCACTGGAAGCAAAACAGGACTATGGTTCCACAGGACTGCCCCCTGGTGACCCGTGCCTGCTAAAACAGACCCTGGAAGTCTTTCAAAACAGTGCCACAATCAGGAAACCAAGTTTTCAAGTACAAGAGAAAGTAGGAGGTATTTCACATTCAAGTCATAACAACAGCATAGTACCAAAAAGAACAGTGCTTGGTTGGTTGGTTTACCCTCATGGTACTAGAGACAAGGCCAAGATCAAGGAAGGTGTCAGCCCGGTTTGTTCTTCTGACACCTCTGTCCTTGGCTTATAGACTTGCAATTTGTACTTCCTTCCTGTCTGTTCACAAGGTCTTTTCTCTGTGTCTGTTAATTTCCTAATCACCCTATCTTCCTTTCCTTTCCTCTCAACTTTCTGTCTGTGAGATATCACCTTGCCTTAGCTAACTGTGTTGCTGGGATTACAGGCTCCTTAATCAGTTACCCCAATTAGTCAGTTTCAGTCTCCTCCTCCTACACACCTCCTCTGTTTTTGTTTTATTTATTTAATTTAATTATCTATCTATCTATCTATCTATCTATCTATCCTATCCTATCCATCTACCCATCCATCTATTCATTCATTTTAGTCTGAAAACATACACTGAGACAGACATGGGAGTCTAATATAGCCCAGGTTGGCCTCGAACTCAATAGGTAGCTTAGGATGACCTCCCAGCTCTACCTCCCAATAGGTGTATGAGATTTCACCTAGCTTTCTTTTGTTTTTGTGTGCGTGTGCCTGTGTGCCTGTGTGTGTGTATGTGTATGTGTGTCACACATACCTGCTGGTGCTTGTGTCCAAACATGTATGACGAGTGACAGAGCATGCTGGGTGTTGTTGCTCTGGCACTCTCAACCTTATTCTCTCAAGACAAAGCTTCTCCCTGAAACCGTGGCTGGCAAGCCTTCTCAGTCCTGGAGTCTCTGTCCCTGGCTGCAATGGGGATGCAGCCACACTCAGACTGTTTAGATTGCTTTTAGGGGTTAAAAATCTGGTCATTGTGCCTGTATAAAAAGTTCCCTTATACACTGACCTGTCTTTTGAGCACCATGGATTCATTCATTCGTTTGTTTCTTATTTTTTGAGATAAGGTCTCACTATGTAGCATAGGCTTAACTTTCTTGATCCTTTGCCTTAGCAAAACAACTTGACCCAGTAATCAGACTATAGGTGCGTGCCAGTCTGTGTGGGTCTCTCGCCTCATTTTGTAA
This sequence comes from Hylomyscus alleni, assembly GCA_019843855.1. Taxonomy (NCBI): domain Eukaryota; kingdom Metazoa; phylum Chordata; class Mammalia; order Rodentia; family Muridae; genus Hylomyscus; species Hylomyscus alleni. The sequence goes on from JADRCC010127959.1 coordinate 8,052, forward strand.
GCAAACTACTCATGTTGGATTAGCATTTACTCTAATGACCTGGATTAGCTTCAATGACTATTTAAACACTCTATTGCTTGGCTGGGCATAGTGGCACACACCTTTAATATAGGACTTGGGAAGCAGATGCAAGAAGAGCTCTGTAAGGCAGAGGTCAGCCTGGTGTACATAGCAAGGTTCTCTCTCTTAATAAAACCCTGACTAAAAGAGGGAGGGAAGGAGAGAAGGAGGGAAGAGAGGCAGAGAGAGGAGGAGGGAGGGGAGAGGGAGGAGAAGGAGGAAGGGTAAGAGAGAGATAGAGATGCAGACAAACCTTGAGATAGTGAGGTTAGAGATCCATGTGGTTGGGGGAGGGACATTTCAACCCAGAACATGACCTCAATAAAAGCTGGTGGACCTGCTCAGAGTTATTTCCTGGTGAAGGGATGTCTCTGCACTTTCCTAGGGAGCAAGGCCAGGTGGTTTACCTGACCTCACACTAGAACTCCCATTTCCACATCCTCAAATTATGCAATTTATGACTCCTTCCCCACTCTCTAATCAGCTTTGGCGTGTCCACTTCAATAATTGTAGGCTGTTTGTTTTCCTTGCTCCACCATCCTGGGTAACTTCAAGTAGTTACCCAGAAAGATTTTAATGCCTTTAGGTCCTTACCAGGCAACTAAACACTGAGTGACAGCCAAGAGCTCCTGTGTCAATTAGTCCTCTCTGCTCAGTCAAACCTCAACTAAGCATTCTGAGGTTCTAGTCTAAATCTCAGCCTCAGGCACAGGCCCACACTGCTTCTCTGTTGTACTCAGAGAAAATAGCTAGGAAGGCACTCATGATGGAATATTCTAGGGACTCTCAGGGATCTTCAAGAATAAAGAAACCTGGAGCTCAGAGGGACTTGTGGGTGAGGTGACCTTTAGCCTCATGGTGAGGTAGTGTAGTTCTGTAAAAAGGCTTTGGGTACCTGGCATAATGCCATGGTTGCTGGTCCAGTATGAGCTATTTCCCTTCCCTACATCTGCTCACTTGAGCCCTGCTGGCAGTCACACCATCATCTCCTACTCTTCCCCCATCTCCTGGTCTCCACCCTCTTGCTGGATATCTATTTATCTTCCTAGTTTTCACTTTACTGGCTTCCCATTTTTCCATACCCAATCTTCTGCTACACCCCCAACCCCTTGACCTCTAGTAGCCCATAACTGTCAAGGTCCCACACTAGGGCCCAGCCTGTCCCACATGATCTCTCCCCTCCCCTCCCCCTCCTTCTCACCCTCTTTCTGTTTCTTTCTGTATCTGTCTCTGCTTTATCTGTCTGCCTGTGTATCCTTTCCTTCTACTCCCTATCCACCAACCCTGGGTGTTTGAGATAAGGTGTCAATATGGTAATAGGCAGCCTAAGCTAGGCTCAGATTCACTGTGTAGTCTATGTAGTTGGTTGACTAGAACTCTTAATTCTTTTTAACACACACACACACCATCCCTTTACAAGGACATGATCTTACAATTGCTCACTCTTTTTCCAGGTTAGAATATAAAAGTACTATTTGAACTTGCTTGTATTCGAATGGTAATACTGTCTCCTCAAGACCAGGTTACCCTAGAGAGTCCACAAGTAGACCTAAGTGTACTATGTGACCTAGCCCACAAGTTATTTCTGGTAGGTGGATAAAGATGCCAATAGCCAATAGCTGGGCAAAAGAGACATAGGAGGGTTTTAGGGTTCCTGGGGCCTGGGTAGGGGGTTAGAGGAGAATCACAAGGGAGAGAGAAGAAGGTGAGGAAGAGAGAGAAGCCACCATGGGTTAAGAGAGACATGAAAATGTAGCCCTGAGTGCTGGTCAATTAAAGTTAAGAGCAGGCCAGATAAAACATACTAAGTAATAACTGGGAGTTATTGATAGGAAAGTAGATTGTAATAGCAAGAAGGTAGATCTCTCCATTGTGTCCAGTTATGGTTTGCTGTACAGAGAAGCTTCTTTGACAATGGGTGGTAGCTACACTTAGATATAAGGAGAAGTATAAGGGTGGGTATAAGGAGAAGATTTAGAACATAGTTAGGGATTATGCTGGTCTAGTAGTAGGTTCTCTTCTAAGAGCCATGACCTTAGAAGAGGTCTTAGAAGAGGTCATGACATAAAAGTTATATGTGTCTTTTATCCAGGAACTGAATAATAAAGGCAGGGTAGAAACCCTGTATTGGGATTAAAAATTACTACACTACCTTTGAGGTGGTAAATCTCTGGTTGTCCCTGAAGGCCTTCCCATGTCACTCTTACCTTTATGATAACAGTGGTTCCAATCCACAGAGAATGATCAAGGCCTTTCTTCCTTCTGCCCTAGCTAGACCTTTGCAGCCCCTACTACCCTTTAGCTTCCGGCCCTGTTTGGTAGAAAAAGCCAAGGTCTGCATAAGTCCCCCAAACACAGCGAAAACCATATACTGAGGTCCAACTTCTAGTACTCAGGAACCAATTTCTCTCTTTTTTTTTCTTTCTTATTTAAGTGCTATAGAAGCAAGCACATGTTAATGTTTTTGAGACAGGTTTTTCTGCTGTAGGCCAGGCTTGTCAGAAATTCACTGTGTAGTTGAGGATGGCTTCAAATTCTTGGTGCTCCCCCTCTGACCTCAGGCTGTCAAGAACAGGAATTATAGATGTCTGCTATCACACCTGGCTTTTTAAAGGAACATGTTTCTGAGGCAAGGTTCACTGAGACTAAACTCAAACTCATGATTCTCCTGCCTCATCCTTCCAAATGCTAGAATTACAATAGTAGGTACTAATGTGTTCAGTTATAATCTAAGTAATTATCAATTGATACCAAGAAATGATTTTATTGCTAGAACATGCAGTATGAGTATATAGGTAGACAAACACATATATAAAATATCTGTTGAACTGTTGCTTTAAAAAGAAAGAGACTGAGCCAGGCGGTGGTGGCACACGCCTTTAGTCCCAGCACTTGGGAGGTAGAGGCAGGCAGATTTCTGAGTTCGAGG
>JADRCC010128395.1:0-10754 GCA_019843855.1 Hylomyscus alleni
CACACACACACACACACACACACACACACACACACACACACACACACACGTGTGCTTGCCTTCACTGTAGTTTACTACCTTTTACTACTATTTGTCCTCGATGTTTATGGAACCAAAGCCACTTATTTTTTGCTGCTCTCACTTGGGAAGGTTGTATTACTAAGGATTCCTTACACAGAATAGTTGCCATCACACCATGCTTTGGGGAGCGGGGATAAACAGAACTGTGTGAGGATTGGCTGGGTCTCTGTGTCCCGCTCAGGGATTAGCTGACTCATGTTAGAGAACAGCCAGTCCTTTCCCTTCCTTTCCTGCAATTAGAGAACAGGAATATTGTGAACTTTGCGCTTAGTTTCAGCAGTATATTTTTAAATTCTTAGCAAATCCAGTTAAAGTCTGTGGCATCTTGTTCCGTGTCGTGTTTTAGTCCTGCCTTTATTTCTGTATTTATTTATATACTTGAAGGCTACTTTATCTTCCAGTGTTCTAGTTTCCTTTCTGCTGCTGTGATGAAACAGGTTGACTAAAAGTAACCTGCAGGAGGAGAATGTTTATTTGAATTACACTTCCAGATCATAGACTTCATTGAAAAGAAGCCAGAGCAGAAACTTGAAGCAGAAACCATGAAATCGTTCTGCTTGCTAGCTGCCTGAGAGGTTCAGACTTTTCCACTCGGCCTAGGACCACCTGCTCAGAGAAGGGTGCTACCCACAGCGGGCTGGCTCTCCTACCTAATTAATAATCATGGCACACACGTATGATTTAATTCAGTACAGTGCACAGGTAGTGTTGTGTATGTGCATACATGCATGCGTGTGTGCATGTGCCTGTGCGTGTGTGTGTGCATGCGTGTGTGCATGTGCCTGTGTGTGTGTGCATACATGCATGCATGTGTGCATGTGCCTGTGTGTGCGTGCATGTGCCTGTGCATGCGTGTGAGTGTGCATGTGTGTGCGCGCGCACTTTTTAAGGCTCTAATGGGTTTTGTAACTGTAGAATATGTCCACCAATCACGTTCCACCTGCTCCTAATCAATCCATCTCCTAAAGCTGCCAACACTGTTCACCACAGCACCTTTCTTTTTGGGGGATTATGGCCTTGTTGGAGACAGTGTCAGCCAGGGGAGGTGATAGGGTAGAGGTTAAAGTTCAAAAGTCCATGCTAGGCCCAGCTTCTCTCTATCTCTGTCTGTCTCTCTATTTCTATGTGTGAGTGTTTGTGCATACACACTCTGATGGAAGCTATTGCCTCCTTGCCTTCAGGCATCCCACCATGATGATTATGAAACTGTAAGGAAGCCCCCACTTAAATGCTTCCCTTTCAGTTTGGTTCTGGTCTCTTCACAGTAGACAAGTAAGACAGCTCACTAGCTGTCCCTTCACCCGCGTTTCTTTGTCACTTGGTAAGCTTGACCTGCTCTTGCCTCACATTTTCTTTTTTTCTGTAAATTGCAGCTTATTTATGTCTTTTGCTTGGAATAGTGTCTTCTGTAGTTCAGACTGGCCCCAAATATACTAACTAGTTAGTTAAATTGATTTTATTTATTTATTTACTTATTTCATGTATGTGGGTACACTGTCACCATCTTCAGACACACCAGAAGAGGGCATTGGATGCCATTACAGATGGTCATGAGCCACTATGTGGTTGGTGGGAATTGAACTCAGGACCTCTGGAAGAACAGTCATTGCTCTTAACCGCTGAGCCATCTCTCCAGCCCTGTGGATGACCGTAAATGCTGATCCTAGTGTCTTGGCTTCCTAAATCCTGAGATTATAGGAAGTTATGGTTCAATTGCCTGTAAGGCCTCTAAGTTGACCACACCAATCATTTTCCAGGAAAAAGAAGCAGAGACACATTTTGTAATTGATATACTGGCTCTGGGCACATTTGGGAAGTTAGAAAATTCCTTATGGAAAAAAATTGCTAATATACAGTTATCAAGGAACAGATAGAAGGTTGCCACATTCAAAGTATGGAGTGAGTCTTACCTGAAAGATGATGGTGTGACTAACGTCAGGATTTGGGAAGTCAAGGCAATAGGATTAGAGTTTAAGGTCATCCATAATACATAGCAATACATAAATAATACATATTCAGATATATAACTGATTGAAAAACTAATGCCAAGTCCTGCCTAGTTATTCATTTATGTTGCTCTGTTCTGCACGAACACCTTCAACCCCTTTTCTGCTCCCAGGTCCTTACTCTGTAAGATTGAGACCCTATTAGATGTACTAACATGACCCCACTCACCCTTTCCTGTTAGGGGGTTACAGGCAGCGACTGCCCTGACCGTGCAGTTCTAGCTCTTCCCGTTTGGCTCTTCCTTTGTAGCTGCACTGGAACATGCACCAGGAGGCTAGACTGGACTTCATCTCAGTTATGTGTGTTTATCTGTGACCTGTCTGCTGACATTTCATTTATGTATCAATTTTGCCAATAGTCTCTGAGCTCCTGTATCTCTGCTTTATCTCTCTTTGGCTATAGAAGCAAGTGCTCCTTTATGTATGAATTCGTGACAGTTTTTTTAAACTAAATCTCGGAAGTGGTACACACCTTTAATCCCAGCAGTGGGTAGGCAGAGGCAGGTGAACTCTCTGTGAGTTCGAGGCCAGCCAAGTCTGGTCTACATAGTAAGTTCTAGGACAACCAGAACTACTCGATGAGACTGGTTAAGAGTTCTTGCTGCTCTTCCAGAGGACCTGGGTTTGGGTCCCAGTGCCCACATCAATCACAACTGCCTCTGATTCCTGCTATGGGTATCTAATACCATCATCCACTGGCACCTATACTTACATTCACATGGACCCATATGGATACACACATACATAGAATCAAATACAAAATCTTAAAGCAATAAAGTTTATGTTTTGTTATGGTTTACATATTTTCCGAATGTGTTCTCCTAAATTAACTATTACAGCATTAAACACCTGGTGCTTCTTTGAAGCCAAAAAGCTTTGTTGCTGACATGATGATGATTTGGTTGTTTATACATTTTGAAAAATATTAAAATGTTCCAAGTTGCCATATTCTTTAAATAACACTGGATAAAGTGTTATCTCTGAAGTGTTGGCTTGTGAGTAGGAGGGAAATTATACATACTGTGTTATATAAAACTGACTCATGAGTGGGCGAAAGATCCTGAGAATACCAGGACACCCACACTAGAAAAAGCCAATATGTGCTGTTCCTCTTCATGCCATGTTCCAACCGTCGGCTTAATGAAACGCTATTCATTAAACAAATCTCAGTGATTTCTTCATTGCCTTGGTGCATATCTGCTTTTAAAATAGTGAAATAACAATTTTAAATCTTGAAACTTGTTCACAAGACAAAAAAAGCTTAATTTCATATTTGAAGTAATTTGCTGTGCTTCCGTTTTTTTGGTTTTTGGTTTTACTTAAAATCAAAAGAATAAAGCAAACTAACACTTAAAGTATTTTAGGCTATCTTTAAAATAAAATATCAGTGCACTTAAGTAATGTTTTTAGAAAATCAGATTCCCAGTCTGATACAGAGAGTAAGTTTTTTGTTGTTGTTGTTTTTGAGACAGGGTTTCTCTGTATAGCCCTGGCTGTCCTGGAACTCACTCTGTAGACCAGGCTGGCCTTAGAAATCCGCCTGCCTCTGCCTCCCAAGTGCTGGGATTAAAGGCGTGTGCCTCCACTGCCTGGCGAGGTTAAGCTTTTTTACTGACTGTATCATATGTTGTTCATGTCTCATATTCAGTCTTTTTGATAATTTAATATTAATAAAGGCACACTTCTGCATGGTAGCATTCAATATTTCTTCTGTTGCCCAAAAATGTTGGATATTACAAAAGACTTTCTTTTTATAGAGAGCTTTCTGGTGTTCATTTCTTTTTAGTTGGTTGATTTGGTTATAGGTTGTTGTTATTCTCAAGCAACAGTAAAGTGAAAGGTTATTACAGAAAGGAAACACAGCGGGTTTCCATCAGAGGCAGAGCGACTGTAGGCGGAAGTATATAGTTGGCCAAGTAGCTACAAGCAAAGATGTACATTTAACTTTGTGGAAAAGAGTTTGAATATTCATACCCTTTCATGAAAGATTTTGAATATTGATGGTTTTCTTGGTGAGAAGGGGACTTTTATTGTTCATGCTTCCTTTACATGGCCTCAAAACTCATATATTACAGAGAGGGTTTAATGAGGCAGTCAGATTCATAGCTGTCTTGGCAGTCACTGGTCTGAACCAGTTTGCCCATGGCTTCCTGTTTCTCTACCCACTTACCCAAGAAGTAGAGTTGCCTGCCTGTTCCCTGGAGTGTGAAGCCTGACTGTTTTGTTTGTTCTGCTGCTGCAGAGCCAGCTGCTAGGGCCCTACACAGTATCTCCTCAAGGATTTCTTTCTTCTTAATCTTAAGGGGTACAGGTCCACTTGTGGCTGTGTTGAAGGCTTGCGTGGGACTGTTGACCCTACTGCTGGAGGAATACAGTTGCTTGGATACCTGTTCCAAGGGCCGAGTGACAGGCCTTAGATTTTCACATTTACCATTAACTTGAGATGGAATTGTTTGCATCCTGGAGAACACAAATTTCACCAAAAGTCTAAAAGATTGACAACAGTATTACACCCATTAGAAGTCCTGAGAGTCCTACAAACCAAGTTACTCTATGTAGGAAAGCTTTTGCTTCCCGGTGATGAGCCTGGTGTTTGGATGTGGGCAGCAAAACATTATTGGTGATATTTGTTTTAAAGATGTAAAATTATTTGTGTATATGTGTGTGTGTATGAGGGATTGATTTTCTCAAATTAAGGTTGACTTGAAATAGGTGACTTCAAATAGATGTATGATTCCCAGGTGTTTGGGCACAGAGAGGCTCTTGGGAGGCAGAACTGAATGACAATTCCTTGTAGTCAAGAAGTTCATTGCCTGATAGTAGAACATACACAAAATCTGTGCTCTAATGTAATAGATGTCACAGTAGAAGTGTGTTGACAGCATACAGGGTACCCTGACTGCATCTGGAAGCCAGAAACACATGTGTTCTGGAACTAATTCTCAGAGGACTACTCCAAACTGGATTTTTACAGTTGAATATGCATTTACTTTAAATAAGGTGGGATATAGGAAGGTAACTTTCATGAGATCTTTATAGGCAAAAGGAACACAGCATGTAGAGAGGTTTGTTAAAGAGGATTATAGGTGTTATTCTAGAGGGTTTTTTCTCTCTTATTTTTATAGATTAGCTTTTTTCACAATTCTTTCTTCCTTTCTTTCTTGTTTCTTTCTTTCTTCTTTCTTTCTTTCTTTCTTTCTTTCTTTCTTTCTTTCTTTCTTTCTTCCTGTGTGTCGACGTACCTGATACAGGGTTTCCCTATGTTGCATAAGCCACCCTTCAGTGTCCTATGTAGCCCAGCTGGTCTTGAACTTGAAATCCTACTGCCTCAGCCTCCTAAGTGCAGAGATTGCTATTACTGTACATTTTAAAGAAGTAAATTAGGCACACGATTAATTTATTAGCATGTAGTCTGTTAAGTTCGTAGCCCCACTTAATGTACTAGAAAACAAAGTCACAGAGGTACGCTGATTTAGTTATGCTTAGCAGCAGCAGTGCTGGAAGCTGCATCGGTCTGCTTACAGAGCACGAGCTTAAAGAACTGATCATAGCTCTGGGTCTGAGAACTAGGACTGAGAAAAGCACAGCGTGGGGCTGGAGGCTTGCTCACGAGGAACTAGAGGAGAGCAGCTGGGAGCTGGGAAAGCAAAGCAAGGATCAGAAAAGATTTCTGCTTACTTTTACAAGGGCAAAGCATAGCTTGTGTGAAAAATAAACAGTATTCAGCAACGAGAAGAAGAAACCGGTCAAAGAAGAGATCATCAGTCCTGAACTATTACGAGACTGTAAGAAGAAGCCTCTGGGGTGCTGAGTTAGAGTGTGCCTGAGGGAGTACCACATGGGATGGAAGATGAGTGTGGTGCATATACGGGGCTAAGGCTGGCATTGCCAGTCTAACCGGCTAGTTTATCTCTGGGCTAGCTGTTTAGACCGCTTTGCTTGTACATATAGTAATTTAGGTAATCATCGATACAAAACAAATCCTCTCTCATCACAGTATTCCTTTCCACAATTTCAGTTGCAGCAATTGTGGTATGAAATTATTAAATGGAAATTTTAGAAGTGAGTAATTCATAGGTATTAAATTACACGACGTTCTGAAGTAATACAGGGAGACCATGCAGCACGCTCCTCTCCCGTCCAGTCTGAAGTAACACAGGGAGACCGTGCGGCAGGCTCCTCTCCCATCCAGTCTGAAGTAATACAGGGAGACCGTGCGGCACGCTCCTCTCTCCCGTCCAGTCTGAAGTAGTACAGGGAGACCGTGCGGCACGCTCCTCTCCCATCCAGGATGTGAATGATCTTTTTGTTCCAGTATGTCTAATGTATACACTTCGCACCTGTTAGCCACTTGATAGCTGTATTGGTTATCAGATCAATTGTCACAGAATTATAGTTCTTGTGTTGAAGTAATTCCTTTTGAGAGAGTGTATGGGAGAACACATTCATGTAGCCTTCACGCTCAGATTGTTATAATTGCTCTGCTTTTCTATTAGTTATTAATGTCTTACCATGCCTCACCTGTAAATTATTGTAGTGTTTATATATAGGAGAAATATTGTTTATCTAGTACTTGGTATTGTTTGGGGTTTCTTGCATCCACTGGGGTTCCTAGAATGTATTCTTGAAGATAAAGGGGAGTCTACTGTACCTGTATAAGCATCATACTAGTTGAAAATGCTCTTGGAATTCATCTGGGAACCTTCACAACTGGATGGAGGGTTGGTGTCTGAGAATGTTAGTGGAGAAAGCCGCGACTGCTTAGTGTAGAGAAGTGAACTGTGCTCTGGTGAAGCATGTACATGGAAGTAGATAATGAAACTTGCTTGGCAGGCATCAGTCCTATGGGTGGAAAAGTGAACCAGAATACAAGCAGCCACAGAAGCGTTGTCCTGAGACCCAAAGCCACGGGGCGTGCTCAAGGAAAAAGAAGTCCTGGCACCAAAATAAGTAGTAATGGTATTACAGCTAAAGAATATAAATGTGTTCTAAGTACTGTATTTGCAAACGTTTTTCAAATAACAGGATTGTAGAATTCCAAAGTTTACTGTTAAGAACTAATGGATGAGAAAATTACTACTTGAGTCCCAAACATATCTTTTGGTACAACTGCAAGTTCTTTTCATTAAAAGACATTTTATGATTTTATTTTTGTCTTAGTATACATAGTTGTGTATGTGTGTACATGTCTGAGTTAGGGTTTCTACTGCTGTGAAGAGCTACCATGACCACGGCAGCTCTTATAAAGGGAAGCATTTAATTGGGTCTGGCTTACAGTTTGGAGGTTCAGTCCATTGTCATGATGGTGGGAAGCATGGCAGCGTGCAAACAGACATGGTGCTGGAGAGATAGCTGAGAGTTCTATATCTGGATCAGCAGGCAGCAGGAAGAGAGAGTGACACTAGGCCTAGCTTGAGCATCTGAAACCCCAAAGCCCACCTGTAGTGAGAATCTGGAGTTTTGGTTTCTTTAAAAACACAGAGATACTGTAAAAAATTGTTTTCATTTCAATGCTAGGTGTAGGAGATGGGCTGCTTTGGATGGTCCATGGCAGCCATGATTTGCCTCGCGCTCTAGCAGAGGTGTAATTTTGCCAGCTGCAGATGGTGTGACATTTGGAATTCTGGGAACTTTTCAGAGGGTGTATAAGTGCTAGAGCTCTGATTGGCGGGGGCGGTGGTTGTTGTTCATTCAGGGGCTTAGTAGCAGTGGTCAAAAAAGAAACAAAAGGAAAGAAATTAGATTCAGGGAGTATACCCCCCTCTCATTCTCTCCCCCTCTTCCTCCTTTCTCTCCTATCTAGTGATAAGGGGTGAAACCTAGAGGATAAAGGGTGGGAAAAAGAAGAACTGACAAAGTAGCAAAGACCATCTACCCCCACCCACAGTGACACACTTCCTGCAGCAAGTCCACAGCTTCTCCTACAAGGCCACACCTCCTAGTGCCCCTGCCTATGGTGCTATATTCATTCAGAAGTCGTACTCATATGCACATGTGCATGCAGAGAACGGCGGTTGATGCAGAGCATCTTCCTCCATGGCTCTCCTTCAGACCTTTTGAGCCAGGGTCTCTCACTGAATGTGAAACTTGCCAGTTTGGTTAGACTGGCCGAAGTGCAGTGATCCTCTTGACTCTGCCTCTGTGCTGAGATTATAGGCATGCCCAGCTATACCTGTTTTGTTTTCATGGGTTCTAAGTCATCACACTCAGGTCTTCATGCTTGTGGGGCAAGCAGTTTACCCACTAGCCATCCCCACCCTAAACTACATGCTCTTAACTCACAGATTCCTGTTCTTTCATCCACACTCCATGGCCTCTCATTTTAGTAACATCTTTGCAAAGCCTTTGCTTATATATTTAGGGATGCTGTCATGCCTGATGCACATCTAAAACACTTTTACATATAATGCTTATTCATTTCTTCTTCATGGCCCGGTTTTCAGATTCTTCACCAGGTTCCTCTTAGTCTTCAGCATTTAATTGCTGCTTCTCTTCAGATATCTAAGTTGGATGATCAACTGCGTTTATAAAATATTTCTTGCGTAGCACTCTCAACTCCAAATTGGTATTTCATGTCAGTTATTACTTTTGATGCAATAGGATGCATATTCTCATAGTATATGGCTCTTTCCTTACTAGCATCTTAATTGTGTCTGTCTAAAATTATATCAGAGGGCTGACAAGATAGCTTGATAGGTAAAAGGGCTTACCTCCAGCCTGATGAACCTGAATTCAGTCCCCAGGACCAACATGGTAAGAAAGAGAATCTACTTTATGAAGTTGTTCTGTGACCGCCACACATGTACTTTGTATACCTGGCTCCTGCCCTCATATACGTGTACCATACACACACGATAATAAAAATAGTTTTTAAAGTTATTGCGAAACTCCTCTTAAATTTACATTTTCTTCATTTAGGAATTTCTTTCTCGGATGAGATCATCCAAACTGTGACTTTTATTTCACTTATTTAAGGGATGGCACAGATGTACCAAGGTGTGTGGAGATTAGAGAACTTGTAAGAGTCAATTCTCTTCCTCTACTGTGTGCATCCAGGAAACCAAACTTGGGCTATTGGGCTTAGTGACAAACACATTTACCCACTGAAGCATTGGGCTTGGTGACAAACATCCTTACCCACTGAGCCATTGTGCTGGTTGGGTTTTTGTTTGCCAACTCGACACAAACTGGGAAGGGGAACCTCAAGTGAGAAAATGTTTTTATCAATTGCCCTGTGTGTAAGTCTATGAGCATTTTCTTGATTAATAATTGATGTGGGAGGGCCCAGTCTGCAGTGGGTGTCAGTGCCCCTCAGTAGCTGCTTCTGAGTTTTATAAGGTAGTTGGATAAGCCAGGAGGAACAAGCAGTGAGCCTGTGCTTCAGTTCTTGCTTCCAAGGTCTTTCGCAGACTTCCCATAGTTATGGACAATAACCTGGAATAAGATGAAATAAACCCTTTCCTGCCCAAATTTATTTTGGCCATAGTGTTTATCACAGCAAAAAAAGCAAACTAGAACAGCCATCTTGATACCCTTAAGAATGTTTAAATGAAAACCTTTTAAAGGCCTAATTTTCAGTTCTAGAAACAGTTTACTATCATTGTGTGGCTCTGGTTATCTTGGAATTCACTTTATAGACCAGACTGGCCTTGAACTCAGAGACCTGCCTGCTTCTGCCTCCCAAGTGCTGGGACTGAAGAAATGCACCACCACGTCCAGCTGCTTGTGTCTTCTGTAGACACAACAACATTTAAAATTTAGAAGCTCACAATTTTGTAGATGAACGAACCCGGAACTTTCCCCTTTAATATCAGAGTACTTGATTATCTCCAAGTTAAATCTCGTTCTCAACAATTTGTCTGATACATTTTTTTTAATAGAAAACTATGAGGAACAGTGACAAAAACTGGCTATAAAAAGTAAAGTTTGTTCTTTTTAAAGTTTTTAGATATTGCTTTAAAATCATTTACATGCAGGTAATCAAATAGAAGGAGCCCAGTTATCATTCCTGTTTGTGTTTTGTTTTCTTTTGTTTTCTTTTGTTTTGTTTTTGTGACAAGATCTTTCTATATAGCCCAGGCTTTCCCAGAACTCACTATGTAGGCTTGACTTGAACTCACAGAGATCCTCCTGCCTCTGCCTTCTGAGTGCTGAAATTAAAGGCATATGCCATCTCACCTGGCCTAACAGTGAACATTCTTAGACCTGTCTCCATCCTTAGCAACTTTTCAACCCAGTGCACCCTCCACCTCTCATTCTTTCCCCAACTGATGCTGTTCCAAAGCAGGCCTCAGACTCTCTCTCTCTCCCTCCCTCCCTCCCTCCCTCCCTCTCTTCCTCCCTCCCTCTCTATCCATCTCAATTTAACCTAGAGTGCTTTGATTCTTGTAATATCTTGTAATATTTCAGTTAGTTTCCTCTGGCAAGAGACTTGTTAAAACTGGTTGAGTGCTGATTTAAAAAAAGGGTAATGAAAGGAAACAATTAAGGGAAATGAATTTCAATACGAAAACTAGTTGAAAATAGGTAGGTAAATTTACTATGGCTGACTATGTATATTATTTTTATGGAATTGTAGCTGTAACTTATCTCTACAGCCTTTTGCAGTCCTTGGGAACAAGGGGTGTGTGTGTGTGTGTGTGTGTGTGTGTGTGTGTGTGTGTGTGT
>JADRCC010128418.1:0-10576 GCA_019843855.1 Hylomyscus alleni
GGGGGGGGGTGTCTTTAAACTTGGAGTGTCAGTGATGAAAGAAAGTATCATTATATATCTGAAAATAATTCAACCATGTGGATGCCTGAGTTACAGCATGTCCCAGCAGGATTTCTTCCAGTAAATCATCTCACACTTAGTCTTGAAAAGGAATAGCTGGGTGTGGTGGCTCACACCTGTAATGCCGGACCTTGGGAGACTGAGGCAGAGGAATTGCCCAGACTTTGTAGTGAGTTTCAGAACAGCATAGGTCTCGGAGTAAGACCCTCAACTTCCTCTATGACAAAATAAAAATAAATAAAATGAAAGGGTAATTTAAAGATTGCATTTTTTTTTAAAAAAAAAATAAGCAGTTTGCCCTTCCTTCATACCAATGCTCTGAACTGGGGGGAATCAGGAGGTTCCCTTGGTAGCTGAACCTATTTCATTCGACTCAGGGTACACTGCTCTCTCTGTCACATATCTCAGGTGGCCTTTCCCTGTGTCACACTCACAATAAAGGTAAAGGGATTACTCATTGAGTATTGGCCGAGCTGCATCTGAAGCCATGGTGTGGTTACAGGTGTGAGCCCCTGGCCAGAGCTAGGCTGCACCTTCATACCCTACCTGCAGTTAGTACTGTGAGGAGAGGTGCCAGCAGGAAGTGATGCTGTAGCTAAGGGGTGGGATGAAGAGTCTTCACAAAGTTGGGTCGTAAAGGAGGATAGTTCTGACAAAGTGTAGATTGTGGCTTTCTGCACAGGGGAAGAAGAACATGAAAACGAAGCCTCGGTGTGTCAGGAAGCTGTGAGTGATCACGTGGGAAAAAAAAGTCCTTAAAAGTTAAAGGTTTCCCTGACTCACTGTGGGGAGCATGGGAAATAAACAATTTCTAGAGAGTTACCTTGTATTTAACAAGGGGACATCCAGATAGCAGTATCTAGGAGACAGAAATACCTAGCTCAAGAAGTAAAAGCAAAGACCCACCCCATCACTAATCAATCTCTCTGTCTTTCAGAAAGGAGAACTACAAGACCCACCAAGAAAAAAGGTAGTTATATCCCACAGTCTCCTGCCGTGATGTCTGACGCTATCGTCTACAAATTGTTTGTTTTCCACCCCCACGTGATCGTATATGTTTTAAAATTGTCTGATTTGGATTTGACTAGATTTGAATTTATCCTGTAGTGCTCATCTGGTTGTTGTTTTACAATGATTTGCTTCTTTGAGCATCAAAACATCTGAGGTGGAGATGGGAGCCGACCTTGGGAGCCATCCCACAAGTGATCTGTTTTGTCTTTCAGAAGGAAACCCCACCAAACCCATGGCAAAGAGAGAAACAGGTAAATGCCCTGTGACCTTCCGGCCACGATGTCTGAGGCCAACAGCTTCAAACTGTTAGTTGTCCGTCTCTGTCACGTTGTAGTTGTTAAATTCGTTGATGATGATAAAAATGGATTTTATAATCTGGTATCACTGTGGTTGCTATATTTTTTAAGAAGTTTGTATTTATTCATAAGACATCTTTGTCTGCTTTGTTTGGTTGGGTTTTTTGAATTTTTTTTTAAAGGTTTATTTATTTATTTTTATGTGTATGAGTACACTGTAGCTGTACAGATGGTCATGAGCCATCATGTGGCTGCTGGGAATTGAACTCAGGACGGCCCCACTCACTCCAGCGTAATAGACTGTATCTGTCTTCGGATGCACCAGAAGAGGGCGTCAGATCTCATTACAGATGGTTGTGAGCCACCATGTGGTTGCTGGGATCCGAACTCAGGACCTTTGGAAGAGCAGTCAGTGCTCTTACCCTCTGAGCCATCTCACCAGCCCTGCTTTGTTTGTTTGTTTGTTTGTTTTTTGTTTTTTGTTTTCGAGACAGGGTTCCTCTGTGTATCCCTGGCTGTCCTGGAACTCACTCTGTAGACCAGGCTGGCCTCAAACTCAGAAATCCACCTGCCTCTGCCTCCCAAGTGCTGGGATTATAGGCGTGCACCACCATTGCCCGGTGAACATCAAAACATTTAAGACTGGGGTGGGAACAACCCTTAAAAATTGTAAAAGGGGTTGGAGAGACAGCTCAGTGGTTAAGAGCACCGACTGTTCTTCCAGAGGTCATGAGTTCAATTCCCAGCAACCACATGGTGGCTCACAACCATTTGTAATGAGATCTGATGCCCTCTTCTGGTGTGTCTGAAGACAGCTACAGTGTACTCATATACATAAAATAAATAAGTCTTTTTAGCCTTATTGTAGCCGGGTGGTGGTGGCGCACGCCTTTAATCTCAGTACTTGGGAGGCAGAGGCAGGCGGATTTCTGAGTTCGAGGCCAGCCTGGTCTACAGAGTGAGTTCCAGGACAGCCAGGGCTACACAAAGAAACCCTGTCTCAAAAAACCAAAAAATAAAATAAAATAAAATAAAATAAAAAATTGTAAAAGTATGGATTGGTAATATGGCTCAAAAAGTAACGGTTAAGAGCACCGACTGTTCTTCCAGAGGTACTGAGTTCAAATCCCAGCATCCACATGGTGGCTCACAACCATCTGTAATGAGATCCAATGCCCTCTTCTGGAGTGTCTGAAGACAGCTACAGTATACTTACATATAATAAATAAATAAATCTTTTAGAAAAAAAAAAGTAAAGATACTCACTGCCAAACCTGATGACATGAGTTCACGCCCCAGGAACCATATGCAAGAAAGGGAAAACTGGCTCCCAAAATGTGTCCTTTGCTCTCCACCTGAGGGTCACAGGAATAACCACACATATGAATTAAATGTGATTTTTGAAAACTTAGGGGCTGGAGAGATGCCTCAGTGGCTAGGAGCACGAGCTGCTCTTCCAGAGGACCCAGGCTTGCTCTCTGCTTACACTCAGTAGCTCGCAACCACCTGTAACTCTAGTCTCAGCCTGTCTCCTTCTTCTGACCTCTTACTTAGATACAGCCATGCTTTTCTTGTGTCTCTGCTGGGGACAGGCGCCTCCACTCTCCAGTCTCTGGATAAGTCACTGGATGGCTAAAGCAGATGCTGAGTCTGCTGGCCCGTGGGCCACAGCTTCAGATGCAGAGAGCTCACCTGGTGACTGTGCATTAGAACCCCTCAGACGATTTGAGCATCCAGTTCAGTGAACTGAAATTGCTGGTGATGGGATCCGGGATACATGTTTCTCTCCCTCAGTGTTAAGGATCAAACCTAGGGCCTCATTCATGTTAGGTTGAACATTCTACCCTGGAACTACACTCTCAAGCCTTGAATTTATTTCTCATTCCATGAGTGATTTTAGTCTACAACATATTGAAGATTACTACTAAATAAAAGAACAAATTTCTTGTTTTAAAAAGGGGGGGACAAGGGTGGAAAAATGGCTTAGTGGTTAAGAGCACTTGCTGCCCTTCCAGGGGCCTGGGTTCAAAACCTAGCCCCCACGTGGTGGCTTACAACCATCTGTAATTCTAATTCCAGGGGATCAGATTTCTTCTGACTTCTAAGGGCCCCAGGCTCACAGGTAGTGTATAGACATACATGCAAGCAAAACATCTGTACACATAGAGTTAAAATAAAAAACTAAAGGGACAAGAGCATAGCTTAGTGGTAAGGTGTTTGCCCAATGGTAGAGGACTTGTCTAGCACACATCAGGCGCCCTGGGTTCAAACTCCAGCACTATGGAGGGATGACCACTAAAAGGGGGCTGGAGGTGCATGGAGATGTGCTTCAACGGTACAATGATTGCCATGGCCTGGATTCCTTGCCCACATTAAAGAGGCAAACCTCAGGCTTCCAAAGGACTCTGGACAGTGGAACCCCATATAGATTTGTCTGTGTACTGTTCTTTCTCAGGACTCACTTGCAGTGTTTTTAATAGGAGGAGGAGGAGTCAGAAACCTTGGCCAAACAACCTGAAAATAGTGTTCAGCAAACTTAGTCACAACACCTGCCGTTATAGAAAGCAGGGGCTATTCCAGAATAGTTGGATGTGTGCCCCCAAGCATGTCCCTCATGGGCCATTCAAGGTTCCTATTGAAAGACTGGATTTGTTTTTGCAGCCTAGAATTTGCAGTTTGTGTGCAGTTCTTGTGTCATAGTATAGATTTTTTTCTTTGACCCCATCTAGATAATAGAGTCAGTTGGTCTCTCTGTCTCTCTCTGTCTTTCTCTGTCTCTCTCTGTCTCTCTCTGTCTCTCTCTCTCTCAGTGACACAGATATATAGGCCAGATCACACCACATTAAAAGCAGATAAATGCAGGTTTATTAGATACTGCTCCCAGACATCAGTCCCAGTGAACAGAGCTGAGGAAGTCACATGCCCAGAGTAAGGCAAGGGGGGCGGGTATAGATCTTTAGGTGAGGGGTGATGATGATGTATCAGCTATAAGCTGGGTTTGTGCCCAAGTATGGTCAAGATATGAGCACTTAGGCAGGGATTGGGGTGACTGGCAGCATCAGGGGAAGAGGTTGCGACAGCTGCCAAGAATGCAGAACTGGACTCGTGGTGGCTTTCCGTTGTTCTGAGGCTTCCTAGTGCAGGTAGAGTTGGGGAAAAAGGGCAGCTTGTGCAGGGGTGAGCAGAGATTCCAGTCAAGCATAAGGGATTCTGCACTCCGATAGCAGCAGGCCCCCAAAAGCTCAAGAATGAGGTGAGACTTAGAAATTGAGATAGCCATGAGTGGTGGAGGGCTGGGTGTCTGAGATACAGGGTTCACATGGAGGGTTTGCATGACGGGCTGTCAAAGGCTAGAGGACCATTGTAAAAGAGGAACAGAGTCAGTGTTATAGAACGATGCAGATTCCCTAGAGGGCAAGGTGTGAGGGTTGCAGGCCTAAACCAAGCCCAGAATATAGATCTGAAAGTCCGGGGGAGGGGTGGTCATGGGAGGAGCTATGAACACTGGGGCGAATGAAACGAGTCAAACGTGCAGGGCAGAGCCCAAGGAATCTCCACGTTCTAAAAGCAGAGGCAGATCTTCAACCCTGGGTGGTTCCCCCGACCACATGCCTTGAACATTAGAAATGCGACCTTGAAGCTGAGCCAGGGTAATCAGAACCCAAGCTAGCCCTGGTTACATGAGCCTCCTCTCCAAAAAATGATAATGATGAAATTAATTAGCTAATGAATTAAGCCAGATAGGACCTTGTATTTTGGAGTCAGGCTCTCCTGAATAATAAATTTATCAGGCTATCTTTAATTCTACTTTCTTGCTACTGTTTCATTGCAACAGTATTTCTGTTCTTTCATGGTCAGAATTTGCTCTCTTCACAATATAAAATTTTCTGACCTGACATAGCTCAACGTTTCCATGAACTTTATTTTTTTATTTTTTTTAAAGATTTATTTATTTATTTATTTATTTATTTATTATGAGTACACTGTAGCTGTCTTCAGACACACCAGAAGGGGGCGTCAGATCTCATTACAGATGGTTGTGAGCCACCATGTGGTTGCTGAGATTTGAACTCAGGACCTCTGGAAGAGCAGTCAGTGCTCTTAACCACTGAGCCATCTCTCCAACCCCTCCATGAACTTTATTTCATACCAGAATGTCGTCTTCTAAAGTCTCTGCTCAATAATTCTTCTTAGTATTTTGAGAAGATGGGCTGAAGAGGGAGATTAATATTTGTGAGTACTGGCTGCTCTTCCACAGGACCCAGGTTCAATTCCTAGCAACTTACGATCTGCAAATCCAAGTCTAGGGGCTCTGATTCTCCCTCTGGCCTTTGTAGGCACTTGTGTGTGTGTATGTATATACATATATATACACACACATACATATGTGTGTGTGTTATTTGTGAATGAATATATGTGTATTATTTGTGTACCTATCTGTTAATATATATTACATATATATACATAATATATAATATATTACACGTCTATTAACACACAGGCACACACACAAATATTTGAAATATACTTTGGACTGGAGAGATTTCTAAACTACCTTGGTATAGGCAAAGGCCATTTGTTCTAGAATTCTGGAGTCACACTGATCTTGAAGTTGTCTACAACATTTCTTCTTGTAGCTGGAAAATCCAAAAGCATGTAAAATATGCCGCCAACGACGGAAATTGTACCCTTGTGCTACTTGTAGAGAATTCTATCATAAGAATTGCCACATCCCACCTGTGGACGATAAGAGGTTAGTAAGACAGCCCTGTCTCCAGCCCTTCCTCCTCAGAGTACACTTTGCCCCTATACACACACACACACACACACACACACACACACACACACACACACACGAACACACGCACACAAATGCACATACACAAACACACACACCACACACACAAACACATACATACACACACGATCACACACACACACACGATCACACACACACACACACACACGAACGCACACACACAAATGCACATACACAAACACACACACCACACAAACCCATACACAGACACACAAAAACAGATACAAACACACACACATATGCGCACACACACACAAACACACACACATCTTCCTCCTCAGAGCACACTTTGCCCCTACACACACACACACACATAAACACACACACCTTCATCCTCAGAGCACACTTTGCCCCTACACATACACACACACAGAGAGAGAGAGAGAGAGAGAGAGAGAGAGAGGAGTTAGTTGTTGGCTGTTAACTGTTGGAACAAGATCCTAGTCTGAAGATCCAGAAGTGTCCAGTGCTGTTTCTCAGCACTGAGTAGAAGACCAATAGAATAAAGGCCTAGCAAGTGGTTATCTGTAAGCAGCATCGCTCCATCTTTCTGATGTACTCCACTGGGGTGATGACACTGTAGAGCAGTTGTTGGTCTGAACCATATATTCTTCTTCCCCACTCTGGAATTCCAAAGTTGACGAAGCTGGGCTGTATTGAGCCTTCAGAAGTTCACCCTAGCATTTTATCAAAGTAGTTAGTACTGGGTTCCAGAGCACATCATAAGAACTGTGGATTCTGAGTGTCAGCACCCCACCCCAACCAAAGCTCATCTTGGCTATAGATGTGTCTCTGGACAGAGATGGTGTGTGAGATTCCAAGAGGTGGACAAGGGATGTGATGGGTTCTGTGGATGGTGTGAACAAAACTACTGTGACCCAGAAACTGGAAATCACCTAACAGAGCACTGGCCTCTGGGGTCATAAGACCATGCACCAGCTCCCAGAATGCCACCTCAGAGAATTGGAAACATCTTCTTCTGACTAGTTAGGCAAGCTACCTAGGCACAAAATGAATCGGCTCTTTTACTCTGCCCACACGCAGCTACCAACACCCCATGAGGGGCATTTTGTAATGGGCACCTTGATAAAATACTGGATGGACAAAGAGAGGCCAGTCTTGTTAAGATGGACCATTGAAATGAATGAAACTTGGGGTATCTTAGTCAAAGTTTTTAATCACGGTGGTAAAATACCACAGCCAAAATAAACTTGGGAAGGAAAGATTATTTCATCTAACAGTTTTGTAATCCACCATCCAGCAAAGTCAGGATGGGAACCTGGAAGCAGGAGCTGATTCAGAGGCCATGGAGGAGTACCGCTTACTGGCTTGCTCCTCATGGCTGTTCAGCAAGTTATTTTCTTTTATTATCCAAGACTACCTGCCCAGGGGTGACACAGTCAACAGTGAACTAGATCTCCCATATCAGTCATCCACCAAGAAAATGCACCATAGGTAGGCTCTCCCACAGGCCAACCTAGTTAAGGTTTCCTCTTCCAAAATGACTTGAGTTGACAAAATTAGCCGGCATGTGGGATAAAGTGGAAAACATTTGACACTATGAGCAAATCTCCTTCCCACTGTTTCCATAGCAACAGTTTCTGGCCACAGACCTTCCAATGCCAGGTGAAAAGACACCTATAGCTTGTGCTGCGCTCACTCAGCAAGGCTGAGAAGCAAGATCTGCTTTCTGGTTTCCTGACTGTATCTCTATAAGTCTGATTGGCCCATCAAGGTTCAAGACTCCTTGTTCCAGGCACCAAACTCCCTGTTAGGACCAAACATGGGCTTGTCAAACTCCCAGTGCTCTTGGATGGAGAAGTCAAGCTTTGAGGTCAACGGGACTCCATCACTTCCTTGGGTAACCACATCATTCAACATACTGACTTTTAATGGAAGGGGTTGTCCTTGCATTTTGAGCCTACATGGAGCTCTGAGTACAGGGTCCTCCAAGAGCAAAGTTGAACATAAGGTAGAAACCACTCCTCATTGTTGAACAGAGGCCTTTGTCAGCCACAGGAGGGGGGCTGGTTCACAGACTCTGTCTGCTCTTGCTCACTTTATACCTGACCTCTCAGTAGCGCATGGCATTGTGCCTTCTGCAAGACAAAGAATCAGTTAAGGTGCCAGAAAGACCAAGCACGTTATAAGGAAGCTGAGGTCCTGAAGAGGAAGATGTCACCGGAGGAACAGCTGGTGAGTCACTGCAAAGTTGAAGGTCCCCTTTTTGGTTGGTAGAGGAACTCAGTCTCACAGATGGTGAGGAACAGAACCCCAAGGTAAATGGTGATGTCCTTTGATCATGTGACCCAACACTAGACTTTGGACTCCAGGGAGTAGCTGCATTTCATATTTCTCTCAAAGAGGTCAAAGGTCTGGGGGTCGCTCCTTGCATCTTGGAATTTAAACATGCCTTTTCTCTGTAAGTTACCTTCCACTTAGAAGTGACGACCTTCCCTCTTCTGCAGAAATGTGAGCTGCTTCTCTTGACTATCTATTGCTGTCCAAAAAGTGGCTTTTTTATCCCCAAGCCAAAGCAAGTGAGTAAAACAACAGAACTGCAACCTTGTGATCTTCTCCCGTACACATGGACTTTCTCTTTGCCTTGTGGGTGGGTCTCTTTGTGTAGGTAGCCATACACAGCAAATGACCATAGTCTGAGGGCAGCATATACAGTACTATTCGTATATAGAATACAATGTGTTTCTTATGGGACTAGAGACTGGAGGTCTGAGGCCGAGGTGCCAGTATGACTGGGTTCTGCCTAGGGTCTTCTACTTCTTGGTTGTTTAGTTACTGCTGTTTTGTTTGTTTTGTTTTGTTTTTGAGACAGAGTCTCACTGTGAAGCTCTGACTGACCTAGAACTATGGAACCAGGCTGGCTTCAGATTCACAGAGATTCACCTGCCTCTGCTTCCCAAGTGCTGGAGTATAGGTGTGCACCAGCACAACTGGCTAAAACTCTTCTGGGATGCAGATGGTTCACTTCTGACTGCTCTCTCGTACAGTGATAAAGAGAGGGAGAGAGGACTCCCGGGAGTCTCAATGAGGGCACTAATCCCACTCACAGGGGGCTGTACCTCCATAACCTAATGACCTTGCAAAGGCTTAACTTCTTAGTTAGTGCACCAGGGGTTAGGATTGGAGTGGCAACACAGACATTCAGATAGGGTCCACAACTATGGGAGTGTGGGAAGGCCAACTCGAGACTCTGCTGACAGCTCTGCCTTCTCTGCTTTCCTCAACAGAGGAAAGAGGACTTTCCAGACGTCCAGGAGCACATGTGGTTAAACAAAATCAAGAATAGGCTGAATAAGAAGGCATACCATTCGGTACAACGCTTTGTGGGGGACATGCGCCTCATCTTTAAGAACCACAGCATATTTTATAAAGTAAGCGCCTCTGCTTTGCTTCCTTCTGGCTTTGAGTTGAGTCTCTTTCTCTACTCAAGTAGATGCTGTAATTGCCCTCATCAAGGGGCAAGCCTATACTAGTCGAATGTGAGGGGAGATTCTAGAAGCCCCATGATGCAGGTGGGGAAAGCCACAGTGACTCACAGAGGACCTCTGAAGGCTCCACTTCCAGACAGGTGATTTTTTTTTTCACCCATGGAGAGCAGCAGGCTACAGAGTTGCTCATCGTTGCAGAAAACAAGCAGTGTATTTTAAAGACAGCTAGCGTTTCCCATCTATAAAGGGAGAAAAATCAGATTTCTCAAACTGCAAAGCGTCCCATTTCTGAATCCCTAGTGCTATAGCAAAAATGTCTTGCCATGGGGCTGGAGAGATGGCTCAGCCGTTAAGAGCACCAACTGCTCTTGGAAAGGATGGGAGTCCCCAGTACCTACATCATGTGACCCACCTGTCACTCCAACTCCAGAGAACTCAACCCCCTATTCTTAACTCCTCAAGCACCTGCACTCCCACATCCACGCCCATACATAAGCACCTGTACTTACATATAATAACAATGCCAAAGGCAGAGGCAGGTAGACCTCTGTCAATTCAAGGCCAATCCACTCTACAGAGCAAGTTCTACACCAGTCAGGGCTATACAATGAGACCCTGTCTCAAACAACCAAACATTAACAATAACAACAATAATAAAAAACAAAACACATTTTATTTAATTAACTTTTTGTTTTAAAAATTTGTCTTTCATATGTTTTCATCATATTCTTTCCCCTTCCCCCAACTCTTCCCAGATCCTCTCTACTTCCCTTCTCCCTACACACTCAACTTCACATTGCCTCCCTCTCAAAAAACAACAAAGAGAACAAAAAAAGTAAATTAAAACAAATTAAAAACCAACCAACCAAACCACCAAGACAACACAAAAATGCACGTGTGTACACACACACACACACACACACACACACACACACACACAC
>JADRCC010128503.1:0-13736 GCA_019843855.1 Hylomyscus alleni
AAAAGCTTTATCTTCAGGTAAAAATATCTATGAATGAATCTTTTAGAGTTTCCAGATGCTTAAATGCCACTTTTGGAGCAGCAGCTAAAGAAGTGCTTTCAAATACCACTGTTTGCCTTTGATTTATGCCTCAAAATAATTTTAACTTTGAAAAAAAAGCCTTGACAATTACCTGAATAACAAGAAAAAGGTGTGTGGTTAATTGTCAGCTGAGAGGAATAAAATGGTGTAAATAGCCTTTTAAAGCAGTATTTGTCTCTTCTATGACTTCAGGTTAAAAGTGATATCTCCTGGGCTGTGAAGCACATATTCTGACTTGTTTAAATTCAATGACCTCATCCATATAGGACTGGGAATTGCCAAGACATTAATACGTGCATTTTTATGACACATTCCAAAGTCAATAGGAAAGAGATTTCTGAATAAAAGCCTTAAAATTACCTTATGAATTATTAATTACAGGGCATATTACCTTTGAATTATAAAGGCCCAGTAAAATGGAAAGGAAAATTGAAAAACATCAACCTCCGGTTCTTTAAAAATGTAATACCAATCATTTGAGCACTGCAAAAATCTTTTATTAAAGATAAAAAGGAGGTTATATGTATTTTATTAACTGGAGGATATGTTCAATCCACATGATTAAAATTCTCATTACTAACTCAACTCAGGAACGTGATTTATTACTGAAACAGAATGGTAGGCATTCGGTTGTCCACAGCAGCATTTATCAGAAGCAGAACTATCAGTCTGTATCTATTTTAACATACTTAATATTTTTTTTTAAAGGTGGCATTGCCATCTGTTTGAGGAATTGAAGATTTTTTTTTTCTGGAATTGGCAAAGTACATTAAAGTAAAAACATTATCTGTTTTCCATTTAGCTTTGAGTTCTAAGTTTTAAAAGTAAAGATGGAATTTGGCCTTTAATGAAGTAAAGTTTTCCAATGTAACAGGGAAAGGGGAGGCATATCATAGATCCTATATCAAGATGCTGAGACCAGAAGATCAGGGGTTTAAACCCAGCCTTGGCTACAAAGCATGTTCTAGACCAGCTGGTACAACAAAACACTATCTCGAAGAGATAAATATTTTAAAAGCTTATATTTTATAGATATATTTTAAAGGAGACTTATTTTAGAAACGGATAGATAATGTCAAGGGTACATGCAATTGCAGAGAAATTGTTATCTTTTATGTATTTGGGGTTAATGATTGCTACAATTTTGCTTTGAAGAACCATTGTAATAATTACTTTCTCAAGGATTTCAGAATCTCTCAAGTCTTAAATGAAATCTGAAGCATATTTAGAAAACAATATTTTACTGTTCTTTAATACTGGTGCTTATTTGATCTTATCTATAATCAAGTGAAATATCAAGTGATGCCTGAGAAAGGAGAGTTGATGGTCTTAGGCTATCTATGTCCATTGGACCCAGAGGGAGCTGGGAAGTGCAGTGTGAATTGGATTGCTGGAGGAAGAAGCATTTGGAATAAGGAAAACAGCAGTGCATTCTTAACACACTCTCCCAAAGGAGGGTGAGCTTGCTATATTAGAAAGAGAGTAAGACTGCTCAATTTTTTGTCCCTGCATTTCATTTAGACAGGAACAGTTCTGGGTCAAAAATTTTGAGATGGATGGGTAGCCCCATCCCTCGGATGGGGGTCAAGTCTATTTACTAGAGGTGGCCTCTTCAGGTTCCATCTCCCCTCTGATGGGCATTTCTTCTAATATCATCCCCATTGGGTTCTCAGAGCCATTCACATCCCTGGTGTCTGTGGCTTTCTAGTGGCAATCCCCCAACCCCTACCCTACACTGCTGCATATTTTTATTTATTCTCATGTTCCTCTGGGCTTCTTTCCTGTGTTCTACAATATCTGATCCTGTTACCGCTTTGTCCTTCTTCCTGCCCTCTCCCACCCAGGTCCCTCCCTTCTTCTGCCTCCCTTTATTATTTTGCTCACTCTTCTAAGAGGGATTGAAGCATCCACACTTGGGCCTTCCTTCATGTCCCTACATATGGTCTGTGAGTTGTATCATGGATATTCTGAACTTTTTGACTAACATCCACTTATTTAAAAAACAATGGGGCAGTGACTAAAGAGACATCCCCAATTTGAGATCCATCCCATGAGCAGACACCAAACCTCGACACTATTGCTGATGCCAAGCTGTGCTTGCAGACAGGAGCCTGGCATGGCTGTCTTCTGAGAGGCTTTATCTGACTGAAGCACATGCAGATACTTAAATCCAACCATTGGATTGAGCTGGGACACCTGTGGAAGAATTAGAGGAAGGACTGAAGGAGCTAAAGGGGATTGCAACCCCATAGGAAGAACAGTAGTATCAACTAACTGGGCCCTCAGAGCTCCAGGGACTAAGCAACCAACCAAAGAACATACATGTACTAGTCTATTGCCCCTTGCTACATATGTAGCAGAGGACTGCCTTGTCTAGCCTCAGTAGGAGGGGATGCATTTGATCCTGTGGAGACTTGATGCCCCAGGGAAGGTGGTTGCTACAGGGGTGTTGTGGAATGAGTAGGTAGGTGGGGGAGCATCCTCTTAGAGGTGAAGGGGAGGGAGGATGGTGTGGAGGCTCTTGGAAGGGGTACCAGGAAGGGAGGCAACATTTGAAATGTAAATAAATAAAATAATTAATTAAAAAAGGAAAGAAAGAAAAAGAAAAGACAGAAATAGAGTAAGTATGTGGGTTCTGGATAAATGAGGAAGCATTCCAGGTCATTCAACAGAAACTTCAAGGGATCTTTTTGGAGTAATTTGCACTAAATAATTATGGAAGGCTCATTATGTTAGACTGACACATAGAACACCAGCAGAAGCTTTTAGGATGAAGAATGGAGAGAAGAAAATGTAAGCATCTTTGAGTTAAAGACATTAGCTATAATGCCACCACGATTCCTTGGCAGTAGGTAATGTCAATCAGCAGCATATATTGAATTTGATACTCATGAGAAAGAATGTTACTAAGAAAAAAAGACCTTAAGAGATGGCTTAGCAAGTAAAAGCATTTACTGATCTTTTAGCAGGCCCAAGTTCAGTTCTTAGCACCTACACGAGACAGCTCATGACCACCTGTAGCTCCAACCTAAAAGGATCTGACATCTTCTGGCCTCTGAGGATGCTACTTTCCCAGACACAGAAATAATAAAATATTTTATAAAAGAAGTTTGGTAGATAAATGATTAAAATACTCCGGTGTTTATTAAGCAGTGTTCATTTCTCCCTTTCACTTATTTATCCCTGTACTCCAACAAAACAAGGACATTCTCATTTATTGTAGGTAATACAAGGTCATAGAGAGCACTTAGGAGACTCCTCCAAGACTTGTCCTCCATCCCTTCACACAGAATCAGACGTTAAACTCTGGAAGAGCTCCTATTCTCCCTGTACATGTCCTTTCTTCCTGTTCAGGGCAGGGCCAACTGAGCCAGCATCTGAGTGTCAATTTACAAAAGACACACAGGGATTGCTTATTTTCATTATCATTCGGAGCACTGTGCTTCTAAAGCACCTTCCCAATTCGAGGCTTTAACACAGTTAATATTAAGTAAGAAGTACCAGAAAGAAAGACTGGGCACTTGCAAACATTTTTCTCTCTCATTTGAAAAATAAAGTTTAACTTAAGAATGGTTGCCATAGATATAAGCACATTGACTAACTTCCTGGCATTAGAATATCTTCTCTGACTTATGTAATGCTTGCTGAAAAAGAAGGGGCTGTAGAATCTCATGTCCCTCTATGTTTATTTATACATATATAAGAATATATATGCTTATAAGGAGAAAAAATGATGCTTCAAACATAAAATGCATATAACAAAGCATCACATGTCTGTAAACTGTTTTATGAATGCATAGTATTTGAAATTTTAAGTGTAGACAAATGGTTTCCTTCTCTCTGTCTCTCTCTGTCTCTGTCTCTGTCTCTGTCTCTGTCTCTGTCTCTTTCTCTCTTTCAAGCTGGCACATTCTTGTTCAATGAAAGCAATGGAGCAAGGGATTATTCTAGCCATTGAAATAGAAATTGTGTGTGAATCTGACAGCTGGAGCTTGGCTGTAAGATATTGAAAATTTTTTTTCTGAAGGGAAAGGAGATAAAATGAGGCTTTGAATTTCTTAGCATAAGGGGCTACCTAAATAGCAGCTGTTAGGTATGAAATCCCTGATGAAGAGTAGAACTTGGTAGGGACTATGTCTTCCCAAGCTCAAGAGTTGGATGTAAGTGTCGGGGAATCACAGTGCTTCATTGGAAGAGGATTCCCCCCTTTTCTAACTCTTGGCAATTGCTTTTTGGGTTTACAGTTATGCATTCATAAATTTTCTTCACTTGACTACACTAAAAATACCTACAATCTTAGTTTCCATTTTGAAGGAACAGAATAACATTTTCAGATTACATGAGAGAGTATATTCATAAATCTGCTTATATTGTTAATAATATTTCAGTGGATTTTGTTCTGCATTAGAGAAGGATTGCAGTTGGTTTGACTTCTAGGGCACCATAAAGTAATTTTGCTCTGTTTTGACTATGGGAGATGATTTTTATGCATTTGTTACTGCCTCTTATTACAAACTTCTTAATCTACCCCGTCTCCCCACATGCTAGGCTCTATCAACAAACTTCTTGTTTCTTCTTCCCACCTTATACTCCCATTTCACACTCCTATCAAGATGTAGTCCTTCCAATTCCCTAAGCACAGTATTCCAGAAGTCTCACTTCTGGAACTTCAAAAGCAGTTGAAAATGGAGAAAATTATTAACTTTCTTCAATCACTACCTCCTTTCTCCAGTGTAAGCATTGCAAACAGTTTCCTGTGGTGTGTACAATGGTTGTTGTGGTGAGCTTCTCAACACAGCTCCATGGTTCCAAGTCTAAATTAATCCTTTTTACATTATTTTGCTATTCATGAACCTGCATCTGTGACAAACTACTTAAGACAAACAACTTAAAGGAGAAAGAACTTATCTTGGCTCACAGTGTCAGAGATGTGATTCACTGGCTTCTTTGTTTTGTGACTACAGCAAAGCTAATCATCACAAAATAGGAGACAGACTTCATGGAAGTCAGGAATGGGTGAGGAAGCAAAGAGGCAGAGGTGCTGGGGTTCTTGGAACAAGCTCTATGTTCCAGGGTCATGTCCTCAGTGATGTACTACAATCCAACAGTGTCCCTCTTTTTAAAGTCTCCACAGCCTCCCAATAGCCCATTGAACTGTGATTGATTTGATCTATCGATAAAGTCAGAGTCTTAATGATCCATTGATCCAATGACTCCTCAAAGGCTCCAGCTCTGAATGCTACTACCTTTAGGATCAAGTCTTCAGCCCATAAGCCTTGAGAGGATTTTAAAATTCAAACTATAATAACAGAGTCTTCCTAAAATGATTAAGGATTCTGAAGAACTTATATTTATTTGATCTTATAAGTCAAAATAATCAGCATAATAAACTTAAAAAAGAATAATATCTAATGTTAATTTATAAAATTATCAGCAATTAATTTTCATACCAACAGAAACTTCATACATATAAATATTCTAAGATGAAAACATCATATTTTAAAAAATAATAATCCTTGAAATTCCATTCTGATATAAATGTATATTTTTTATGTGTAATGATTTTAATTTCTTTTTTTTAAAGATTTATTTATTATTATACATGAGTATACTGTAGCTGACTGGTAGCTGATGCACCAGAGGAGGGCATTAGATCTCATTACGGGTGGTTGTGAGCCACCATGTGGTTGCTGGGATTCGAAATCAGGACCTTCAGAAGAGAAGTCTGTACTCTTACCCACTAAGCCATCTCTCTAGTCCCCTATTTTAATTTCTAAAAATTGTTTAAGGTATGCTTATGGTCCTGCAGAATGAGAACTTTATGTGTCTAAGGTTACCTGTTCCATTCTTGATCATAGTGCTGAATACCAGAACAAAGACCCAGGTGTATGCCTTTTTAACCTGTTCAATTTGTGTCAGAGGCATGGCATAAATAAGAGGAAGACTTCAAGGATACCATAGACAAAGGAAGAAGCCAGTATAAACTTTATACTGCAAATCCTTTATCCTTGCAAATTTACTATGTTCTCTGAAGGTGTTAGGAATCTACCAGAGGTTCCTGAGTAGGTGATGGGCATAGTCTAAATTCTGTGTTAATGGGATGACTTTATACTCCTTTTTGGACAATATGAAATCTCTAGTTTCATCATTATCTCAGTGGCATTTTTATGCAGTGCATTTCTTTTGCATATTAAAATACTAAGTGTTGCCAGATACAGAGCAAGCTTAAGTAGCTAGAAATCCCACACCTGTGCAAAAGGGTTTTATGGAAGCCTTCATGGTGCTTTTCATATTCATGTATGGAAATACTCTTTAAGAAAATACTTAGAAAACAAGCTTCGGTACATAGACTACCTTACAACACAGAAATAATTATTTGCCAAGTGCTGGTTTATTTATGAAGAATGCTAATCATCTTCCCTCCTGTGTTTGCATTTTAAGGCCAGAAGACCAATCAATCAGAATCAGAAAGCAGTCTAATACCACTGCTTGTGCACTATAAAAACAACAATCTCTACACTTTGGGGTAAACTGCAGATTGACAAATTCTTCCTTCTAACTCAAGCCTCCACTCAAATGCAAACAGTTTTCACTTAGGCTGATCTGTGAAGTTCTAGACAAATAAGTTCTCTCATTTTGGTTTTGTCAAATATTCTATTTGTTTATCTTAAATTGAGATCATTTTATCAGTAGTTTTAAAAAGTGCTTCTAATTAATTTCTACAAAGAAAAAATTTGAGGTTTTTGTCTAACCTGACAAAACTATCTTTTTTATTAAAAGGCTTTAAAGGAATTAAAGATTGTCTCTGCTAAGCCACCTCTAGCATGATGCCTAGATTTCATATTTAAGCACAATTATATTAGAGAACACAGATTAATTTGTTTTACATATTCAGAGCTAGAATTTTAGGGAAAATGTTATGCAAATTTATGTAAATCAGAATACATGTTTATGTAAAACAACATGTGATTATGCATCCCTAAATTTACAAGAAAAATTCTGCTAGTCTTCTCTTAAAAAGTAGGGAAAATACAAATATACTCCCAACCCTAGTTTGGCCCAGGCTTCCTCTTGCATGGTTTGTCTGGCGTGTGGAAAGGCTCTTCCTTGCCATGGCACTGGGTTAGGATTCTGTGTTTCCTTTGCTGAAACATGGTTTTCAGCTTGAGTTTAGAAGATGCTGCCAAGTTTATCTCCTTTCTCTACTTTCCTTCCTTTTTATGTTGTAATATCCTGTTTTCCTCTAATTCAGAAAGGTTCTATGGATTGTTACTTAATTTTATAAATAAGCGTGTTTTACTTAAGGCCAATACCACATCTGCCATTTTAAAATGAACTATCATAAAGAAAGTGGCACATGCTCAAGTATTTGGCATATATCTTCTAATCCCCCTCCCCAAGTAAAGGAATAGGAGAGTTATTCCATCTTTTAGACTGACAGAGCTAATATTTTGCATAAACAAGCAGTCATCTGAGACTGAATAGGACATAATTTGTTAATTATTCCAGTTTTAATATTTAAACCAGAATTTTTTATCACCTCGAGAATGGTACTATTTATTTATTTTGGCAGTTGTCAAATTCATCATGACATCTCTATTGATTAATTGTGACTTTATGTTCACCTCAAAAACTCACATCCTTTACCAATCAGGTTTTCTCTAGAATTCTAAAATAAGAATATTGTTTTCACCTATCAAAATAATTTTAATTATTATCAAATTTCTTTCCAAACTCACACCTTGCACTGTTGTTTAATTTAATGAAGGCATAGTAGCTTTTATTAAGTTCTGTCTTCTGTTACCCATGGAGAAAAGAGAAATGAGCTATGAGTCTCCATCCTCAAGTGACCTCGGGCATTCTTTCCCTACATAAACCCTGTAAGTTGCTTTCTTTTATCTTGTCATCATGTTGCCAATCTGAGAAAAATCTTGCCTGCCAGGAAAAGCTTATGGCTGTGATAAGCAAAGGCCGTTAGTGCTGAAATAACTAAGTGGTGAGCTATCTTGTTGGCTGGAGGTGAGTCAATCTTACCAAGTCTTATGATAATAAAAGGAGACATTTCAAAAAGATCTGGCTGGTCATGTGAGGTTTATAAAACATGTTCTTTGAAGGAGACAATACATTAGTAACTTGGGGACTTCATTGACAAAAAGATTTATACAAATTCTCATGCCACATATCAAACATCTTTACATTTTTATACATATTGGTAAAGTATGAAAAGACACACACACACACACACACACACACACACACACACACACAATTGTTTCTAAAGAACAAAGATAGGAGAGTTGAGGCAGTTTTTGTATCATGCAGTCCATAGGGTAGGACAGTCCTGGGTAGGCTAAGAAACAAGTCTGTAGACTTATTTACTAACTTTTTGAGATTTTATTTATTTATATTTTATATGTGAGTATTCATCTTAATGTGTGCCTGTATAGCATGTGCTTGCAGCATCAATGGAAGGCCAGAAGAGAGTGTCAGATCAATCAGATCAGCAAAAGGTGGAGTTACAAGTAATTCTAAGCCGACATCTGGGAAATGAACCTGGGTCCTCTTAAAAGCATGAGTGCTCTGAGCAACTGAGACTTCTCTCACATCACATTTTTAGGATTTTTGTTTGGTTGGTTGTTTTTTAGGATTTTTGTTTAGTTGGTTGTTTTTGTTTTGTTTTGTATAAATGTTAAAGGATGTGTGTGTGCATGTGTGTATGTGTAGTCTATTTCTGATGACATGCTAAAAGTCTGGGAGGAAACATAAAATATTTCATGCTGAAATGCATGAGCCATCACATATGTAACATTATTATAAATTGATGTTTCTAAATAAAAGCAATCAAATGAATATTTATTATTATTAAATTAAAGTAGATATATTGATTTGCAATTCAATTTTTTCTCTCTACTACTTGTAAATAAGCTGGATTTTAAAAATATTAGACCTTCTAAAGTATTTCTTAAACGAGAAAGTTAATCAATCCTAGGATAAGCAAATGTCTTTCATAGTATCCTGATGCTGCCTCTCTTTCTGTGATTATGATAAACAATGAATAAATTAATAAATGCCTTTTTAAAAAAGATTCATGAAATAACTAATATCTATATTGACTTAGGCAATCTGTAAAAACTAAGTAGATTTTAGATCACATAGAAATGATTTAGGATTTTAAGCATACATTGCCTAGGACTTGAGTTTGACGTTGAAAAGTGTGTAATGGTCACAATATAAATTCCAACAGAAAAATCTCAAAATGGGATGGACATGATTTATTGTTCCAGCTGTGGCTTGGTCATTTTTATTTCCTACATGTTTTCCTATTTAACATGACTTAGAGTAATTTTCAGCCACTGATTACCTAGATTTATGTGTGTATTTTTGATACTTCTGCAAATGTCAGCTTGTATTTATTATAAGGCTCAGCTTTAATTTGCATTCTATTTCAGAAGACATCTAAATAGCTTCATCCTTGTTGAAGGATCAAAGTGAAAGTTATTCTAACTTTTCTATTCACCCATTCTTTTTGGAGCCTTTCTGAATAAGGAAGCTATATAATAAGCAAAATCCATGAAAATATATTAATGCATTAGCAAAGGCTAGGAAAGCTGCTAGCACATTTCCCTGTGGGGTCTATAGCTTCCCAATCTGGCCTGGAAGTATAGCATTTTAGTAAATTTAATAGAATAGAGCTCAGTGTCAAAAATCCTAATGGAAACTCCCCTTTGCTTTAAATTTTGGAATTCATATTCACAAATGCCTATAGAATGAGATTTATAAACATTTCCATTGATTCACCATTCATATGATGGAAAAGAGAGCACAAAGCAGTTTTATTGCTTCGCTGCCTGCTTATGAGTTGTTGTTTACTTCATGGGAAACAGGAATCAGACAGGAAGAACATGGGTTTTTGCTATAGGGTCAACTAAATATAATGGGAAGTCATTAAGTATATTAGGCTGTTAAGTCATTGCCAGTTGTCAGACATGTAGAGGATTGTAGCAACACATCAAATACTAAACAGGGAATATAATTCCATATATGTCTACCTTACCTAACTTTATTCCACATATCCCCATATGTGTATTAACAGATAGATGGACACATACAAACACACACACACACACACACACACACACACACACACACACACACTCATGCTAGTTTATATATACATAGTAAGGTTGCAAATAAAATATTGTCTGCATGAACTTTAATTTTTTTTCAAGTAGTGTGAACTAAGTATATCAATGGTATATTTCTGACATTCCAGATCATGGAAAGTTTCTATACATAAACAGGAACATTTAGTAATTCACTCCAAAGTAACGCTAAAATGTAGATCAAACAAAGACTAATGCTCAGTGATTATTTCAGTGGTACTTTACATTATTATCTTTAAAATAATGCCTAATACAGCATATGAAAAGGCTAAACCTAAATAAATATATGATTCTGGTAAGAGCACTGCTAAAGATAATTTTTAATGATTTTATTTATTTTTATTTTATGTGTATGAGATTTTGCTTGCATAAGTGCATATAGGTTTCATATATCCTGCTGCCCACAGAGATCAGACTAGGTCATTTAATTCCCTGGAACTAAAATTATAGAGGGTTGTGAGCTGTTACCTGGGTACTGGTAATTAAAGACAGATCTGTAAGAGTAGCAAGTGCTCTTAACAATTGTCACATCTCTCCTCCACAAAGCCAATATTTATAAAGTACTCATATGTTGTGAGTTCTTCACTAAATTTTCAAAAGTCGTACATTATATAATGTATGTACTCATACTGCTCCTAAATAGTATTCTCTTTTTACATTTAAAAAGTCTAGACCTATAAAAGACTTGGTTCACAGCAGAGTTTCTTTTGAATCTAAAGTTTAAATGCTTAGTAATTCATTACTCTTTTTCTTTTGCCACAGTTTTTTCTCTTATATTGGTTTTGTTTTATATACTCATTTCAGACAAAAAAATGGTTATTATGAGACATGGATTTTTGTGGGTAAAATATATCATTTGTTAATTTTTTATGTGCACATATATTTCAATCTACTCTTATACTCCTAGTGAAGGTCTGTTTTTCAAGAAACAATACTAAAAGAAACAAGTATCTCATTGTTACATTCCAGTAGAGAACATAATGTGTAGCAGTTGCTAGGCACAATGGGACAATCTTTCTCTTTCTCAGTTTATTAAAGCAATGCCATTTACTGTTCGATGGTGCCAAGCGTTTCAGATGTCTTTGCATACTGACTTGGTAAATGCTTCACTGAAACAGTCATTAAGTTCTCCCACTCCTGAGGCCACCAAGTTTTTATACTTCATAATGAAATAAAAGTGATCTGAATGTTGCTCAAATCAGCATCTGAGAGGGAGGAGAAAGGTCACTTATGAATGCCATCAAGTTCTGGCTACTTGGCAAAATAAGCAAGTCAAACTGTAAGTCATGCACTGCTGATTTAACGTGTGGGAACAAGAAAGACAGGAAGAGGACTAGAATGCTAGGCAAAACTATGTGCCCACCAGTCTCATAAAATTCTCTTTGTGATACAAGAAAAAAAAGTCACATTGTTGGAAACGATCCAAAATTGGCTACAGTAACTTGCTATTAATACCTCTTTTAAAGCGTTATTGGTGTATTGGTGCCTCTTTAAATTTAAATGATTTTGCAGCAAAAATATTCTTTTAGGAATTATAAATGAATAATCCATGAATTGGACAATTAGTATGTCCCTTCATTTGGGACCTCCAGCGCTGTTTGTAAGGCATTTGTAGTGGAGCTTGCACTGATGTTGTTTCTGGCACTTAAGCATTTGCCAATCCACTCTGTTTTTCTCCCAGGCTTATAACATTTAGCTTCTTAGACTTCCACACCTGAGACTGACATTTTCCTCTATTTCATTCTTCTCTGGATGTCCTCTATTCAATTTAAATATTACAAGTGAAACAATGATGAAGAGAGATCAAAATATTCACACCAAGAAGCAGGTTCTTTCCCCCTTATTCCCTAGGGAGGTTCTGGGTTCTGGACAATGATTCATAAGAAGTAACAATGAGATGCAAAATGTGAATGCGATATGGCTATAATTATAGAGTCTCAGAATTATTTAAAGTGACCATAGCCATGGTGAGAATTCATTATAATTTTCATGTCTTATTTTTTGCTGATTAACCCATTAACACTGAATAACTCACAGGACTTTATTTTGCCCAGTGTATTAGTCAGGATTCTCTAGAGTCACAGAACGTATGGAATGTCCCTTATATATTAAGGGAATTTATTGTAATGGCTTACAGTTTGTAGTCCAACTAACCCAACAATGGGCAACTGTGAATAGGAAGCTTGAGAATCTAATAGTTACTCAGTCCCATGAGGCTGGTTGTTTAAGCTTTTCTTCTTCTTTTCTTCTTCTTCTCCTTCTCCTTCTCTTTCTCCTCCTCCTCCTCTTCCTCTTCTTCTTCTCCTCCTCTTCCTCTTTTTATTAGATATTTTCTTTATTTACATTTTTCAAATATTATTCCCTTTCCACATTTCTCCTCCAAAACCACCTGTCCCATAGCCTCTCCTACTGCTTACCAATCCACCCACTCCTGCTTCCCTGTCCTGGCATTCCCCTACACTAAGGCATCAAGTCTTCACAGGACCAAGGGCCTCTCCTCCCAATGATGTCTGACAAGGCTATCCTCTGCTACATATTTGACTGGAGCCACAGGTTCTTCCATGTGTACTCCTTGGTTGGTAGTTTAGTCCCTGGAAGCTCTGGGGGTACTGGTTGGTTCATATTGTTGTTCCTCCTTTAGGGTTGTAAATACCTTGAGCTCCTTGCATCCTTTCTCTAGCTCCTTCACTGAGGACCCTGTGCTCTCAGTCCTATTGTTGGCCTAGATCATCCTCTTTTGTATTTGTCAGGCACTGGCAGAGACTCTCAGGAGACAGCTATATCAAGCTCTTGTCAGCAAGCACTTATTGGCATCCATAATAATGTCTGGGTTTGGTAACTGTATGTGGAATGAGTCCCCAGGTGAGTTAGTCTCTGGATAGTCTTTCCTTCAGTCTCTGCTCTACAACTTGTCTCTGTGTCTCCTCCAATGGCTTATTTTGTTCTCTCTTCTAAGAAAGACCGAAGTATCCACACTTTGGTCTTCTTCTTGAGCTTCATGTGGTCTGTGAATTATATCTTTGTTATTCTGAGCATCTGGGCTAATATTCACTTACGAGTGAGTGCATACTATGTGTGTTCTTTTGTGATTGGGTTATCTCACTCAGAATGATATTTTCTAGTTTCACCCATTTACTTAAGAATTTCATGAATTCATTGTTTTTAATATCTGCGTAATACTCCATTGTATAAATGTACCATATTTTCTGTATCCATTCCTCTGTTGAAGGACATCTGAGTTCTTTCTAGCTTCTGGCAATTATAAGTCTGCTCTGAACATAGTGGAACATGTATCCTTACTACATGTTGGAGCATTTTCTGGATATATGTCCAGGAGTGGTATAGCTATTCTTCAGGTAGTACTATGCCCAATTTTCCAAGGAACCATGATTTCCAGAGTGGTTCTACCAGTTTGCAATCCCATCAAAAATGGAAGAGTGTTCTTCTTTCTCCATATCCTTGTCAGCATCTTTTGTCAGCTGAGTTTTTTTT
>JADRCC010128504.1:0-12828 GCA_019843855.1 Hylomyscus alleni
ATATATACACACACACACACACACACACATTTAGGCCCTGAACATCAGCAGGACTTAAGAAATATGAGCCCCAAACAATAACCCACTGGGATTTTCAAGAAAGGGATATTCACTTATTCTCATCTTTTTTGAAGCTGAAAAGACAATAAGTCACTTGGTCAGTTTTGCACACAGAGGAGAAAACTTCCTGCCAACTCAATCACTTTAGCATGAGAAATGACTCTTGTTATCCTTGGATAACAAATGTCAAAATCTGAAGAAAGAGCCTACAACATGAAGGTCCCTAGGACCATTTTAGTGAGATGCATCAGTCTAGTGTTACAAGGAAGTAGGTAAAAAGAAACAGAGGAGAGACAATTGGATAATATATATTAAATGTTATATAGAAAATTCCACTGATAATACAGGGACAGAAAATAAAGTGATTTTTGTTGTGAAGGAAAAGTAGGAATGTGGGAATCATTCATCATAATGGATGCTTGGGAATTTGTTTAATGATCCATTAAAAATGGATTTGTGGTTTAGAAAGCAAGCTTATTTGCATTTGAATAAAACATGCATAATAAATTCTAAAGCAAGGACAGAAAACCCTCTATCCTATGTTAGAGGTGATCTCTTTCCTTATCCTTTTCTACCTACTTTTGATTTAAGTAAGGAAAACTGAATTCTGTAAAAAAATATAATGCCATTTTGATTGACTCTTGGAAATCATGTCTTACATGTTTTTTTTTTATATTTGGTTGGTTTTTTTTGTTTGCTTTTTACTTAAAAATAGGTTTTAAAGAGAACAAGATAGAATGAAATGCCGAAAATCATAAAATCTAACTTCTGAAGTCTTTTACCCATTAACTAGTTAACCTCTTTGGTTCCTTACATGTCTTATTTTTTTCATCTATGTAATGAGAACCTCTAAGATAACATTCACATTCAATTTTCATTATGATATTCTTTGCCCTACAAACATGGCTCCAGCTGCATATTTAGCAGAGGATGGCCTTGTCATGCACCAATGGGAGGAGAGGTCCTTGGTCCTATGAAGGCTCAATAGATGCCCTAGTATAGGGGAATCGAGGGCAGGGAGGTGGGAGTGGGTGGGTGGGTGGAGGAACACCCTCATAGAAGCAGGAGGAGGGAGGGTGTGATAGGGTGTTTCTGGGAGGGAGGGAAATTGAGAAAAGAGATAACATTTGCAATGTAAATAAAGAAAATACTAATGAACAGAACATTAAAATAATTGTAGAGGAATAAGAATAAATAAGAAATTACCTCTGCTTTCTATGAACTCATAGTCTACAAGGTAAAATATAAAAAGTACAAGGATGGACGAATGACTAATCCTATCCACAGGTTTAGAGAATGCTTCAGAGAGGAGAAGGTATTTGAAAATGAGTCTTAAATTTTTGGAAATCTATTATTGGAAATCTATTAAAAATTGCTTTATGCTGGAATATGGGAATGAGACAGGATAAACAGACATATCAGTAAATGGCAAGAAGTTTATGATATATGACTGAGTCAAGATTCACAAGGAAAAGTACTGATTATTTGTTGGATTTGTTAATCATTTTCTCACATATATTATATCTATTGACCAGTTTTATATCCAATAAGATTCAACAACTTTTTCCCCCCTGTGGGTATAAATTGATTCCTAATTTTTTAAGCAGTTGTTCCAGTGTACTTAAGGTTGAAGATGAAAAAGTCTGGCAACTCTCTTAAAAAATGACTGTGTATACCCTTGTGATGGTAATCTGGATTACCAAACATAGCTTGACTAAGAAATACCTAGGGCATTAGTAACAAATACTTCTCTATATGTGTGTCAGGATATTTTCATGGACTTTTAATTAAGAGAGTGTTATACTGAATAAAATCAGCTCTGTGCAATAGTCTGGAGGTCTCTCTGGAATAAAAGGAGAGAGAAATGGAGCAATCATGGGCAGTTTTCTTTGTCTCTGTTTCTTGGCCACCACGATGTGAGACATTTTGTTGTATAACACTTACCCTGCCATAAAGGACACTGGAGATATTAGAAAATTTACATCTTTCCTCACTAAATATTTTATGTCAGACATTTCATAATAATACTGCAAATTAATTAAAACAGACTATTAGTAGTAATGAGGTGCTGCTATTTGTCCATGTCAATAAGAAGGCTCTGGAACAGATTTGTGGGAGAATATTGCTTAATTTGAAGAAGTGGGCTATAAAAGTGTTTGACAGGTGATTGTGGTAGGATTTTGTAAGACCAGAATGCTGATGGGAAAATGGATAAGAAGTACTGTGCATGAGGTTTCAAATGGCAAGTAGAACACAGATGGGAGTTGGGTTAGAATACAGTCATATCCCACTGTGGTATAAAATTTACCTACACATTGTTGATTCTCTGAGACTTAAAGGGAGACTGAGTTAAAAGTGAAGAGGTTTCCAATTGGGTAGAGAAAAGTTCAAGACACAAAAAGCATTCTGGTGGGCACATTGTTATTGATGTTTACTTTTAGCTAAGTTTTCAGTGAGAATTGAGAGCAAAAAAAAATCACTGCATAAATATTTTTAAACATTGTAGTTTGCTCAAAAAAGAAGCATGTGTAAATTATAGGTCTAGCAAAAGGCAGTTGTTGAAGAGATTAGAGCTATTACATGATGGGAAAAGGGAAAAAGAAAACCAGTAATTGCAGTTATGGTGGTGCATGCTTGTAATCCCAGTGTTGGGAGGCTAAAGCAGGACATCATGAGTCTAATCCATCCATAGATGTAGTAAGATACTATCTTTAAAAAGGAGAAGGAAAGTAAAGAAATCCATACAAACAAAACAAAAGAAAAATAAACAAACAAAACCCAAGCATTTCACATAGGGATAACAATATAAGGATTGGTCAGACCTCATACAGTACAGACTCTAGGATATAAAGATGTGAGTACATTGGAAGACTGCATTGAGAAGAGAGATTGAAGCACAATGCTAGCAAATAGATGCTTAATGTCCTAGGATCCATTTCAATGTGACCAGACATCTGAGTGTATACTCCATCTGTCCTATGAGAGAGCCCGACTAATGTTGATATTTGTAGTAGTGGTAAATATTGTTAATAGATTTTGGCGCTATTTTTTGTAGGCATTCACACACAAGGAATGCAACAGTTATAGTGTTTTGGAGGCTTCCACCTAGATTTCAAAGGAAGGCCTGGGAGGCTATAGGGTAATAAAGTTAGAGTCTCAGTAGGCAGCTTCTAAGATAGTGAGACATGAAGTTTTGAAATGGAAACAAGATACTGACAATAAAATATAAAACTATAAATACTAGCAATAAAGAATGTCTGATAAAGAAAGCTTACAGCTGTAGATAGAGCCACCCTAGCAGAAATGCCATGTGGGCTTACATTGAAAATCCCATAGATGTAGGATTCCTCATGTAGGTTTCTGGAGCTCACATAACACCTCTGTCTACTCCAGATGCTGGATATGAGGTTAAGACATTACATTTTAATTTTTTGGTTCAGTATTATTTTCCTCATATTGACCATTTTTAATGCATCCATCATTCCCTTTTGGAATGGTAATTCTCACAGCCTATACTATTGTGCCTTGGAAATACATAATAATTTTTATCTTCTATAGAGTCTGAGACCTAAACTTATTCTTTGAATCACAGGATTACTTAAACATTAAATTTTGAACAATACTTGAATTTTGAGATTTAGGAGAGCAAATTGCTATATTTTAAATTATATGCAGAAGATGTATAGCATGATAAGTGGAATTTTAAGTTCATCATCTTTACTTACAGATTAATTATAGTTTGAGGAGTTGCATTTGGGTATTAAGTTTATAAGAAGTATATATATGGTTGTTAATTTTTACTGAATTGAAAAATGTCTAGGGCACTGATAAAGCACACTGTTAGGTGAATTATGTGGATTGATTCTAAAGATGACTAAGGGGAAGCCCATTCCTGATTGTAAGAAACAATAACCCTTAGGCTGTGATTTTGATTGGGAAACGCATGGGTAGAAGTAGAAGTCACCGTGGTGCAGACACCCTTTGCTTCCTGAGTTACAAACATGAGCTTTTCTGCTATGACACAGCTTTTCTGTTGTGATAGACTGAAACTGAAAATTCTAAATCCATGAACCAGAATTCTTCTGATACGTTGTCTTGGGTATTGGTCACAGATACAAAAATATCCCTAACATATCTTCTTTGGGTAAAATAAGCATTTAAAATTGCAATAGCCTATCTATCTATCTATCTATCTATCTATCTATCTATCTATCTATCTATCTATCTATCCATCCATCCATCCATCCATCCATCTATCTATTTATAACTACAGTTGCTAATGGCCACATATCATGTTAGCATGATGTTTATTCAGACAGGATGAACTCTAACTAGGTAAATAAGTCCTAAGCTCTTTATTTTTATTAAGATATTATCGACAAATAAAAATTATATCTATTTAATATCTACCATGAGATATTTTGAAATATGTTAATATTGTAGAATAATTATTGAAACAAGATAATATGTTCAATATCATTCATGGTTAGTTTTTTATGTATTATAAGAAGGTTAAGTAACAATTCTGATAGTAAGTTTGAGGATACAGTATAATATCTATAGCTGCTATCTATACAGTATATCTCTAGAACTT
This sequence comes from Hylomyscus alleni, assembly GCA_019843855.1. Classification (NCBI taxonomy): domain Eukaryota; kingdom Metazoa; phylum Chordata; class Mammalia; order Rodentia; family Muridae; genus Hylomyscus; species Hylomyscus alleni. The sequence goes on from JADRCC010128504.1 coordinate 4,655, forward strand.
ACCATATAATTGATGTCTGCTTCCCTGGGGAAGACTACCCAGTATCTCAGAATCTCTTCACTGTGGGCAGTTTTTTGTGTAGGTTTGAAGCTTCATGGACCATTTTCCCTAGTCATCTTTGGCATGTCTATTGGTTTCCTCCTTGTTCAGGTTAGATTTAGATAATCATGTTGATGAGACTGTATGAATGTAGCTTCTGGCAGTGTGAAACCTAGAAAATTCAGGTGTATCTTATTTAAGTCCCTAAAATGTACTCAAAGGTACCTGTTCTTCCTGTGAAAACTCTTCTTTCAAGTATCATGAGGTTAGCAGTTGGGAATATTTCTATCTTAATGTTCATGTCTTTCTTAAAATATCTCCAAACTTACCAATAAATCCATTGCACTATATGCTTTGACGTTCCTCTCATTTCACATAAAAAATCTTGTGTACTAGTAATTTTAATTAAGATTAAAAGACTGTTTTCAAAAACTTCATTTGTATCATGATCTGCAATGCAGAAACATTTACATTGAGGTTATGTTTATAATATATCACCTAATAATCTGAGACAACCTGTGATATCTTGGGTTTCAAAACAGGTTGACATCCTGCTCACGCTTAAATAACTAATATTCTAGAATTCAACTCATATGAGCAATTCTTTCATATATTCTTTTGATGCATCACTGAAAACCAGCCTCTCTAGCATACGTACCCCATTATAGTATAGAGCAGGACAAAGAGAAAATATTAACATGTGCAGTTAATCTTAAGTTACTGATTAAGAAGTTACAATGTAATCCCATTTTGTATACTTAATTTGTACTTTAAAACAAAATGTTGAATCCTACCTCTTCTGTTTACTTCAATTCATGTGCACTTGAGTCTCATTTTCTATTCCTATGTATATAGTTTGCTCACAACTCAGAGCCTTCAATTCTTCAAAGAGGCCTTCTCTGTCCCCAAAACTTATTTCAAACCATCAGTGTATCTATATTTCTATTAGTAATGAATTTCTCATTTATTTTATGTATTTTAATCATATCCTTTCCCTCTATGCTTCCTAGATTGCTCCTGTCTTTACTCATGCAAAATAATGTTCTCTCACTCGCTTTCAAAACAAACAAACCAAAAAAGAAAAACAATAGCCACAGAAAGTCAAAACGCAATGCCAATATGAAGAAGTCATAAAATCAAAACAAAACAAAACAAAACAAAACAAAACAAAACAAAAAGGACACAAAAACTGTAGAGATAGTTTTGTGTTGGCCATATCTTCTAGCCATGGTCCATATGTGTAATGAGTATTACCCATTGCCATTGCATTGGGAAAAACTGATGTTTATCATTTCAGAGCAGGTACCAACTACAAATAACTTCTTGATTATGGTTGGAACGTTTCATCTGCCTAATTTTCTTTTGTATTCACCAATAACCCCCAAACCACAAGGTCAGCACTTAATATTTGACTTGCTTGCTATAAGCATCTATATTTTAGTTGGTTATTACCATACTTACTAAGATCTTCCTGGGATTCCAGGAAGCCTTGCAGATGAAGTACTCCAGATAGTTAATCATAGCAATGTTTTCTACAGGATTTTTGAAAGGTGTTTATTTTTTTTTATAATTGTCTTGTCTCTACAGATGCTTCATTTTTATGTCAAAGTAATGCTTTTTTTCTTCCTAGCCAGATGCTCACTGATAGGTAAAATGAAGTATAATTCCTTTAAATCACTCATCTTGGATATCTTCTTGCTGTTACATAATTGAAAATAAGTGCTGCTATGCAAAGATACCCAGAAACAATGATACTTTGCAATATAGTGATACTAATCTTGTTTAGTCCAAGCTGTGTTTAGTTTTCTTCTGCACAGGAATGATTTTCCTACATCAGTAAATATCAAACATTTGAAATATAAGACAGAGTGAAGAAACATTAAGAAACTAACTATAATTTCATTCATCGCAGATATATATAGGCATAAGCCAACCTCTTTTGAAATTATCCATTTTCATAAACACTTAAAATGATGAGAGGTAAATTAGTTTTACACATGTTACTTCACAATCACAGAGGATATTGTAATCATTGGGCTTTTTTTTTATTCAGAAGGATAAGAAATCATAATACTTCAACACATCCCATAGAGCATTATTTAAAAATTCATTTATATCTTATCAAGTTTCAAATAGCTATTAATTTTATACATACACAAACACATATTCTCTCTCTCTCTCACACACACATACACTCACAAACACACACACACACACACACACACACACACACACACACACACACCACTTCACCATCATTCTTTCCTTGTTCTATAGCTCTATTATAACAGTATCTCCTGAAAAATAGTTTGTGGAATTTATCAGCAAATGTTTAAACTGAAAATATTTTGCTTTCTTGTAAATAGTAAGTATAAAATGAGAACCTTTCTCATATACTCACCTCTCAGATTAGTCTGACAGTGCTGGAACTGGTACATTCACAATGTATATTAAATTTATGAAGCTAATAATGCAAAACTGAGAATGAAATAATCTATTATGATAGTATCAAATATACTATCAAAATACAAGATAGGGAATTTAAATGACCACTTGTATGGATTATCATATTTGCCATGTAATATATGGTAATTTACTAAAATATGTGGTTACTAATATATAGTTATCTGCAAAAATATTGGGGTTTTCACCCATAGTTTCTTTGATTCCTTATCTGGTTATTTGATTTCTACTATTAATTTGTTAAACTTGAAAATAAAAAATAGTATCAATTAGTGTCAAATTACTAGAACTTTAAATATAAGAATAAAATTTCATATCTGTGTTATTATTTTCATGTATTCTAAACCTAGTCAACCCTTTTACAATGATTAGACTTTTATTATGGTGATGGGCTCTAGACTTCACTTCCTATTAGTTTGAGTCAAGAATTTATATACTCCATGGATTACTTCCTCAGTGGTTTTGGTATTGATTGGCTTTAGATCTCCCTTTTAGGAAGTATCACTATAAAATGTGATACCTTATTGATAAAATGTAGGAAGATAATCTGACAATTTGTTATATTTTGTACAAACTCTAGCATTTTTGTAATTGACAAAGGTATGATAGGTATTACTTAAGTTTCTTCTAGAATATAGTCAGCCCCGCATATGTCTAATTTTAATACAAGAATGCTTTTATGTTCTTAACTAATTTTTCAGTGATATGATCAAGATACTGAGTATGTAATAATATATGTTTAATTCATAAAGTTTTTAATGGTTTAGCTATGAAATAGTATCTGCTTTGTATCCTAATATAGTGGTTCTGAAAATCGGCCATCATTAGTGTAGCAATAAATCACATGAAGTATATAGAGCCGCTATATATTCTTGAACTGCCATTAAAATGTGAAAATTAATTTCAATGAGGACATGTTAAAACATATAAGAAACAGGATGTCTGCAGATTTGTTCTATGGTCAGGATGATTTCACCAACAACATAACATAATTATATGATAGTGACATTTCAGGAAATCCATTAATATAGTCAGTAGTCCTCATGTTTATGCTGTAACAAAGCATTATGAGATAAGCCAAGACCAACTAAATATACTCTCTTCTCTAAAATCTTCCATATGGGTTGAAATGTGTTGCTCCAGACCACTTAACGAAGTTTATGAAATTAGGATGATAATTGAGTGGTGTATCTGGAAGCTTTGCAAAATTTCAACTTGGTTTTAAAATTGGTAGTTGTGGAACTGGGGAGGGAAGCTGGCTGACACAAATTCCCTATTTGCATAATCTATTGATTCTATGATACACTTCTCTACTGGTTAGTTATAGAAAAGCTCTTTTATGAGTTATCAATTCTGTGTAAGCAGAAGAGGATTCTGAAATGTATCATCAGCTTAAAATTTTGTCAACCACTCTGTAATATGCAGGATGTACAATATGATAAGTGACAACTTATCAAATTTCAAATACTGTATAATGATATTTTTTCAAAGTAATATATTTTTCCAAAAATAATAATTAAATAAAATACAACCATAAAATATGCAGTTCATGGAAATAATTTAGTGATGACATTAGAATAACTGTGTTGGGAGGCAATTAAATCCTGTAATCAAAATATGATTCTATCATATTCAAATAAGTAGCCAAAAATTATAATATTCATTTGAACTCTCTTATTTTGATAACAACTAACAACATTGGAGATCATATACACTTTGATAGCTATTACTCTATTGTAATATGGGAAGTTATTTTAAAACTCCCTGGAAAAGAATTCAGGACAACTTTGTTCTCATCCAGATTGCATCAGTCATTATAAGATCAGTGTTTGCTGATTACGTCATTTCTTTTATGTCAATTTCCCCATGTACACAATGTGAATAACTCTTACATTATTTTTCTACATTTTATTTTAAATCAGTCTCATTTAATAAATGTGTAGGTGTTTGCAATGATTCAACAAGATATGTCAGATAAAGTCTATGCCATATGGGTTAAAGGCATTGAAAGAAAAGGTACTATATGTTTAATCTAATTCTTGTATTTACTTACAAATAAACATAGTTATCATGAAATTTGAAGATCAACTCAAGTCTTCAGCATGAGGAAGAGTGAACTACTGTGAGAGAAATGAGCATCTTCAGAAAGAGGGATAAGTCACAGGCTGGGATTGGGTTTTTGTCATTATTATGTATGTCAGAGAAAGGAATGTTTCTTCACAAAACCAAGGAAGGTAACTTAGCCTAAATAAATGTTATAAGTCTTAGATCCTAGAACTATTCTAACATGCTCACCAGCAAGTACATATATAGACTTACATGCAGGTTAACAAAAGTTAAAATTTTTAATTGACAAGACAAGATACCCCTAAAACTGCAATAGTGCCAATTACATTTTGATGGTAATTTAATTTGTGTAATTGAACCGAAGAGCTACTTAACAGGAGAAAATTCATGCCTATTATTTTAAAACTAGACACCAAGTAGCTAAGGAGATCATGATCCTAAAAGATAACACACAATATATTACTACCACTTTCTAAATCAGTGAAATTCCTGACTGCATTCTAAATACTTATACTTACATCTTCAAATAATTGTAGTTCTCACAACTCATCTTCTGTCTATGAGATTTTTTCTTTGTAAAGCTTTCAACAATATTTTTGTTCTGAATATTTTATGTTTTGATTATGATATGCCTTTGGATATTTCTGGGTTTGGTCTTGTCTAATTGGAGGTACGTGTGTTTGTATCTGTGTGTGTGTTTGCATGTGTGCATATGTGTGTGCTTGTGCGTGTGTTTCTTGTATCAGGTTGAACATGCCTTTTCTGAGTTGAGGAAAGACTGGTCCTATGATTTTGTTGAAGAACTTGTATATATTATTGTATATATTATTGGCCTGACATTCTCCATTCTCTCTGCTTATAATTGGAAGACTTGGCTTTTTGAGGTTGCATAACGTTTACTGTGATTTCTTTTAAATATATTCACTATTTCTTTAAATATTTAATCTAGATCCTATACAATATATGAGGTATAATACACATTATCTTCAAGTGGTGATAGTCTATCCTCTTCTTGACTTACTCTACTTTTATTGCTTTATCCTTAGTTTTCTAATTAGTATATTGAGTTTTTCATTCCAACTTTATTTCAGCCAGTATTTTCCTCAATGCTTTTATCTTTTATCATGGTTGCTTTGTTCAGATGTATATTTGTATTTTTTTCTGACATTATTTAGGGATTTCTTCATGGAGTTCAGTGAAGTGTTTGTTAATGGGTTCTTTAAATTCCTTAAATTATTTGATAAAGTTTATGACTTTGTTCTTTTAAATGCAATGTCTTAATTTTCATCTAGGTGACTTTCATTATAGAACACTTTTATATGCTAGGAAGTTTGATAGAAAAGTTCCTGTTCATTGGATTTGCTTTTTCAACTAACCTGGACATTTGAGGATGTCTTAGTTTAGTTGGGATAGTATGGCTTGCTTTAGATTAGTCAGGTATAGGATATGTATGACCTGTGTTAAGACAGGTAAAGCTAATGGGGATTTTTTTAATTGGACAGGGTAGAGATATTTGTCTAAGCAAATATTGTTCTCAAATGAAGAACCTTCATGACCTCTGGTCTCCAACTAGTTTTATGGGTTTGCAAATGGAGTTTGATTGAGAAATCATAGGTTAGGGGAAGAAGCCACTCATAATGGAAAGGTGGCTCATGAGGGCTGGATATGGAACTAGACTTGTGAGTTTTCAGATGACATCAGGATGGGGGACTGTTGTAAAATTTATTCTTTATACAATTAGAAAAGGCCTAAAGTCCACATTGAAGCATACAAGTGCCAGAATAGTTAAAGAAATCTCAAGTAAAAAAGAACAAAACTTGAGGAATCATAATAAATGCATTTAAAATATTTTACAAACCCAGAGTTGCCAAAACATTATGTCATGTTTGTAAAAAGAGCACATATTAATGGAACAGAATAGAGAGTTTTTAAAAACCCTATGTATATCTATCCAAATTATTTTCAATAATGGTACAAAGAATACTCATAGCGAAGTGACAATCTCTTCAACAAATGATGCTTGGAAAACTACATATCGACATCAAGACTGAAACTTGATCAATTTCTCTTATGTTGTAAAATATTCAAAGGAATATTTACTAAAGACATAATTTATTAATTGAATCCTAAAAGTAGTAGGATGAAACAAGGAAAATATTTCAAGAAGTTGGTACTGCCAAATTTTTAAACAACCTCCACCAAAAATCTAGAGAATGATAGTGTTTCTCTAGAGTAAACTAGGAAGGACCACAGTAGCTGATGCCACCATAATCCCTCAAAGAATAGTTCCATTCAGGACTGAGAGCAGAACTTAGGAGCATCTTCCACTGGGGATTAGTTTTACAGGTATAAATGATGTAGGGCTCAGAGAACTGTGAAGTGATTCTCCATGGTTTCACACATTTATAGTAGCCAGACAATGTTAGGCAGGGTGGGACCACTGCAAACTGGCCATGAGTGGCCCACCCTATCCAGCTGTGAAGATAAAGCTTAAGGTTCAGTGTAGAACCCAAAATGAAAGAGATGCCAGGATCCTGAAATATCTCTTGAGAGAAGATATATATATACATGGAGTGCAGCTAATCCAATGAAGAGTCTGTGTCTTACATGCAGGAAGACTAGACGAATATTCCTATATAAGCCCTTTGAAACAGAGATAAGAATATCGGGAAAATCAGATCATGGGCATGGACCTGGAGTTTGATGCCTGCTCTTATAAAAGTTAATCTTGTCAGCTTTATGGAACTTAGAATGCTATGAAAATAAGCTGTTGAGAATTTCTTTGAGATTATGTCAGATTAATTAAGGTTGGGAAAACATCCCTAATTATTAGCAACACTATTTTATTAGTTAGGATCCTAGAATGTATGGAAAGGTTGGAAGCTGAAGAAATGGTTTCGGCATTAAGAGTACTTCTTACTTTTGAAGAGGACCTGAGTTTGGTTCCCAGGATCCATGCCAGATGACTCATAACCACTTGACACTCCAGATAAAGTAGATTTGATGACCTCTTTTAGATTCCATGGGCACTTGCACACTCTTGAGCACACACAGCGACATATACATTTTAAAATATCTAAATAAAAAAAGGATGAATCGTGATGAACAAAGGCAGTCATCTCCATTTCTTGTTGCCATGGTATCCCACCTTAAACGTTGAGCAAAAATAAATCTTTCTTTTATTAAGTGACTTTTGTCAGATAGTTTGCCATTACAATGAGGAAAGTAACTAATAGAGCTTTGCTAGATTTCAGTAATACTTTGATTTGATTATTCTCTGCTATGCCCACATTCTTGCTTTTTGGAATAGGAATGCTTATACTGTGTCATTGTATGTAAATTTTTATAGGATCTCATTGTTAAGAGATCATCTAGAGTCTAAGATAACACTTGTATATTGGAATGTTTAATGATTATTAAGAATTTTGATGCTGTAGGAGATGCACTGTGTATTTTGCTATGTCCATTAAAAGGGGGTGAAAGTTATGGCTTATAAGTTATATCTTTGGGTATCAAGGTGACAAGGGATGTAGTTGTAATGGTTAATTTTGATTGTCAATGAAATAGGATTAAAATCATCATGTAGACCATTTAGAGTCCATGCC
>JADRCC010129646.1:0-11285 GCA_019843855.1 Hylomyscus alleni
ACATCTCCAAATTCTTCATAAATAGTATACCAATTGGGAACCAAATATTCAAATATATTAACATATGAGGCAGTTTTATTCAAACAACCACATGCATGTCAAAACACTTTTTAGCAAAAATAGAATACAGATTCTAGACAATTACAAAATGTAAAAGGAACAATCATTATTATTATTATTATTTTATTTTTATTTATTTTTTTGATTTTTTTATTAGATGTTTTCTTTATTTACAATATCTCCCAGGTTTCCCTCCAAAATAAAAAATAAAAATAAAATAAAATAAGAAAAAAAATTAAAAAAAACAAAACAAAAACTAAAACAACCCCCTGTTCCCTCCCCCTTCTCCCTGCTCACCACTCCACCTTCTCCCACTTCCTGGCCCTGGCATTCCCCTACACTGGGGCATAGAACCTTCACAGGGCCAAGGACGTCTCCTCCCATTGATGACCGACTAGCCCATCCTCTGCTATACTCATGCTGCTGGAGCCATGAGTCCCACCATATGTACTCTTTGGTTGGAGTTTAGTCCCTGGGAGCTCTGAGGGTACTAGTTAGTTCATATTGTTGTTCATCCTAAGGGGCTGTAAAACCTTCAGGTCCTTGGGTCCTTTCTCTAGCTCCTTCATTGGGGTCCCTGTACTCAGTCCACTGGTTGGCTGTGAGCCTCTACTTATGTATTAGTCTGGTACTGTCAGAGCCTCTCAGGAGACAGCTATATCAGGCTCTGGTCAGCCAGCACTTGTTGGCATCCACAATAATGTCTAGATTTGATGACTGAATATGGGTAGGATTCCCAGTTGGAGCAATCTCTGGATTGTCCTTCCTTTAGTCTCTGCTCCAAAGTTAGTCTCTACAACTCCTTCAATGGATATTTTGTTCCCCCTTTTAAGAAGGAACGATGTATCCTCATTTTGGGCTTCCTTCTATTTGAGTTTCTTATGGTTTGTGGTTTATACTTTGTGTATTCCGAACTAGGCTAATATACACTTATCAGAGAACACATACCATATGTGCTATTTTGTGATTGGGTAACCTCATTCAGGATGATATTCTGCAGGTCCATCCATTTCCCTAAGAATTTCATAAATTCATGGAGCTGAGTAGTACTCCATTGTATAGATGTATCACATTTTCTGTATCCATTCCTCTGTTGATGGACATCTCTGTTGTCTCCAGTTTGTGGCTATTATAAATAAGGCTGCTAAAAACATAGTGGAGCATGTGTCCATATTACATGTTGGAGCATCTTCTGGGAATATGCCAAGGAGTGGTATAGCTGGGTCCTCTGGTAGTACTATGTCCAATTTCCTGAGGAACCGCCAAACTGATTTCCAGAGTGGTTGTACCAGCTTGTAATCCCACCAGCAATGAAGTAGTGTTCCTCTTTCTCCACAACCTCTCCAGCATCTGCTGTCATCTGAGTTTTTATCCTAGCCATTCTGACTGGTGTGAGGTGGAATCTCAGGGTTGTTTTGATTTGCATTTCCCTGATGACTAAGGATGTTGAACATTTCTTTAGGTGCTTCTCAGCCTTTCAGAATTCATCAGTTGAAAATTCTTTGTTTAGCTCTGTACTCTAATTTTTAATAGGGTTATTTGTTTCTCTGGAGTCTAACTTCCTGAGTTCTTTGTATATTATTGTTATTATTAAATTTACTTTGTTTGCAAAGATTATTTTTTTAAAGTTTATGTTATTTTTAATTTTTAATATTTACCTTTTTACTTTCAGGGGTACCAATGCTTACCTACCTATATGTCTATGGTATACATGTCTAGTACACATAGAAGCTAGACTAGGACATTGCATTTCATGAAATTGGAGTTACAAATGATTGTGAGCCACCCCAGAGTTCTAGGTATTGAACCTGGGTTTTCTCCAAGACAACTACTGAGAAGTCTTTTCAGGCATGCATTCATCTATATTTTCTTCATGTGTATGTATCTGTCTTCATGAGTATAAATGCAACAAGTACATGAGGAATCGTGGTCCTCTGTAAAAGAAGTCAGCACTCTTTAACCTCTGTGATATTTTTCCAATCCCTGACAGAGTATTTTTGCTTTTAAAACTGTTACTGAAAAAGAAAGGTAAAGCCACAAAAAATAGACTTAACAATTATAATAAAGAAGATTCTTTTGAAATGTATATCTTTCTTCTTTAAAATGACAGTGAATAATTCTATTAGTACTCCTTATGTATTTAGAAGACACCGAATCCATAATGTAATTTCAAGCAGTATCCTATATAGGAGGGCTGTCCAAGATGAAATGTAAGTCCAAATTTGAATATCCTCTGATAATTTTTACAAGATTAAGGCTTTGTTTCTCATATTTATATAATGTGGCTAAAATTATTAGACAGCAATGCCCACTTTATTACTACATTTTATCTAGTCTAATTTACGATCATTGTCATGAAAGCCAACTTTTACAATTATGATTCCCAAAGATCTAATTTTCATAAAAGCCAAAGAAGAAATATTTGCATGAGAAGGAATGTAAAGGTATTTGCAAGAAAGATATGTTTGTAATGAATGAAAAATTTATGCAATGAATAAATCTATCCACCGCAAAAATGAAAGTAGTCTATATCTTAACGTTGCCATGTTGCCATGCAAATGTTACCCATGTTGATAACTAACTATAAAAATAGCAAGGAAATGGTGATATTAAAGTTGCTTTTTAAGCACAATGTAATACCAAAGGCTGAAGGACAAATGGATCTATACATAGTCTCATGATTAATTCTATTTAATGATATACTGACCAGTGGTGGTATAATGTTTCTTAGCATTGTAATGTTTCATAGCATTTTATAATAAAAGCATTCATGAAAAGAATGTCAAAATCTCCTGTTAGAGTATAATCATAACATAAAATTAACTCTCTCAAAAGAATTTATGCATAGAGACATTTGATATCACCTCCTCTGTCGTCATTATCAGTTTCTCTGCTATTTCTGATCATTACTATATTGCTACATGATGTTTTTACATGATATTTTATATTTATTTATCTATATAAAAATACTGGTTTTAGCTGGGTGGTGGTGGCGCATGCCTTCAATCCCAGCACTTGGGAGGCAGAGGCAGGCGGATTTCTGAGTTCAAGGTCAGCCTGGTCTACAGAGTGAGCTCCGTGACAGCCAGGGCTATGCAGAGAAACCCTGTCTCAGAAAACCAAAAACCAAAAACCAAAAACCAAAAACCAAAAACCAAAAACCAAAAACCAAAAACCAAAAAACACTGGTTTTAAAAAAAGATTGTCCTTATAGTATAATACAGCTATTTAGTCAATTCTAGAATTCTCCAGAACTGAAAAAATGGCTCAGCAAATGATAGCATATACTATTTCTGCAGAGAACCTGAGTTCATTACCCAGCATCCCTGGAAGGTGGTCTACAACTGTAGCTCCATGGGATCTAAGGGTACCTGAAATCATATACACATACTCACACATACACACATACTTATGATTGAATCTAAAATATATCTTTTAAAAAATCTAGTATATTTTAGTGAATTAAGTTTTTATATTAAGCTTATTTTACCTTGAAGATACATTCTTTATTATTTCACTTATTCACTTTTCAATCCTCTCACTATACCCGTTCCAGGCACCCTCCCACAATTCTTCTCCCCATCCTTCATATACCTGCCACTTCTCCTCTGAGAAAGTAGGGGTTCCCCTAGCTATCTCCCAGGCTGGCACAGCAAGTCTCTGTGAGGGTAGGTGAAACCTTTCCCACTAAGACCACACAAGGCAGCCCAAACAGAAGAACATATCCCACATACAGACAACAGAGAGTATCATTAATAGTGTCAAAGATTGGTGCTTGCCCATGGAGTTGGTCTTAAGTTGGCCTGGTTATTGATTGACTGTTCCTTCAGTCTCTGCACAATCCCCTCTCCCTGCATCTCTTGTAGACAGGATAAAGTTTTGTTGGTATGTTGTTGTCCTTATTGCCCCATTGCATTTCTTGCCCAGCGATAGGAGATGGCCTCTTCAGGTTTCCTATCCCCTGTGCTTTGAGTCTCAGCTAAGGTCACCCCCCCTCCCAAAATTGATTTTTGCATGCCTCCCTTATCGGAGGTTTCTGTCTCCTACTGGAGATGCCTTCTACCTCACCACTCCCATTAGTTGCAGATTTCTATTCATGCTCATTGATATCTGGTCATCCCTCCTGTCCTCCATATCTGATATTGAAACTTCCACCTCCTCCTCCCATAAGTAGCACTGTTTTCTTCTTAATGTTATTTAAACTGAAATATAATGTATCACACGAATTTTGACAAAGTATACTACATGTTTAGGATTAACTGCTTTCTAATTAAAAAAAACTCCCTGGGTAAAAGAGATGTTACTTTTAATTTGAAAATAAAGAGATTCTATGGCATGAAAATGATTTTCTTTCATAGGATTAAGCTTTTTTTAAAAAAAAAGATGGAAAATAGATATAGTGGTATGGAAAGGCATAGAAAAATATCAGAGTATCATTTTCTACCTATTCAATTGTTTATCTTTTCTTATATCAATTCTCTCTTCAGATTCATATTCAGATATTTATATTAATAAAGTCAGACAGATAAACGGTTTTTCTAAGTTTTATAAATACAGTGTCCTGGTATTAATATAAATTTGTGTGGATATATATATATATATATATATATATATATATATATATATATATATGTGCATACAAGTAAAAATAGCATATTATATTTATCCTTAGGGAGCTGACATCTAAACAGGAAATATTGCTCTCATATTCAAGTGACAAGCATTGTCAAGGGATAAAGCAAGAACTACAAGAGCACTAAGAGATAGGTTTTTAATTTTTAATGGAGGAAGGTTCATAAAAGATCAGCATTTGTGATGTTCCTGAACAAGTAGGTAGATGTACACTGGATTGGGTGAGAGAGTAATATTTCAACAAGATTGAAAATATAAAGCAGGATATCAATGAATGTGTGGGAAGAATAATAATTTAATTTTACTTAAAACTAGACTACATTTAAGTATGTATTGACGCATATAGCATGAGGGTATTATGTATTGACATACTAAATCTTAACTAATCCTTTGTGTCTAATGAAGTTATTCAGTATCACACATGGCAAGTTAGGAAAAATATCTACTTTGCTTTGTGTATTAAAGAAAGAATAAAGGAAAGAAACAGAATTAAAAATATTATAGTCCATTTATTTGCCTTCTCATACAGTAAAGTATATACAAATTCCCAAATTTCATTGTAGAACTTTGTATATTTACAAAACAATATTAATATATTTTGACCCTTTTCTTTTATTGCTTTATTGAATGAGAGAATTTATGTAAATACAAATGCATACTTGAATCAACTGAAGTTAGACAAAACTATGTAAAAGAGCAGATGTTTGGAATAGTGCACGTCATTTGAGTTTAGCTATGTTTCTGCTTCTAATTTTGCTGAAATTGCAAATGAAACTGACTTATTTCCTTACTTTACTAGCTAAAGTATGCTGTTGTTGTGTCACCATGCCCTAAAGTACAAATCTCATCACTTGCTCATGTTGATTTTCCAGATATATATTTTATTTTACTTTGTATTGTCTTTGTGCATAGGGATTTTTCACAAATCCATATCTTCTCAAAGGTGACTCATTTATGCAATATGTATGAATGTGTTCTTATACCTGTGGCTTGGAGCAGAATGATTCTGTTACAGAATCACATTGTAAAATTGTATCATAGGTAGTCATTGTACCTATCTAAGAATTTTCTAATTCTCTCACTATTTGTATTTTACTCACATATTAAATTTCCCTGTTACCACAGTCTCTTTCAACATCAGGGTTGGGGTATAATCCCTTCACCTTTATTTAAGCCAAATTGAAAAAATATAAAATAATCATAATTAAAAATATAACAATTGAATCAGCACATGAAGTAAAACTAAATATTTTTAGGAATATTCACTGAGAATTGATTCCTGTGGCACAGTTAGAGATAAACAAAATATTTCATAATATAGAAATAAGAATATAAACACTCAATAAAATTTTAAATAGTTCTGAGAGAATGAGAAACATTTGTTTAATAATATAAAGAAATTTTCAAACATATAATGCTACTGTTTCTTATTATACAAAAACTAATCCAGTGTCAAATACACACACACTCACACACACACACACACACACACACACACACAAACACACACACATATATATATATACATATTTGTAGTATATATATTTGTAATGGTAAAAATAAGTACAGAGAAAAACAGGAAGCTAATTTAAAAACTAATTAAAACACCTATATAGCTTGCAATGTGACACAGTAAAGTAAAGATGTAAAATGTATCATAGGTATTAGAAATCTTGTAAATAGTTTCATTCTAGTTGGGTCAAAAAGCTCTAATATAAGAATAGACATATTTACCAGCAGATAGTCTTTCTTAACCTACATATACCCTGGATATTTATCCATCTTTCATAGAAGTCTATAAATTGCTATGGGCAAGAGTATTAAGATTTTTTTTTAAATCCTACTATCCCTCTCCCTCTACTCCATTTTTGTGATTTTATTTAAGAACAAGAAAAGCATGCACATGAGCCATGGATTCATTTTCTTCTTTTCATAGCCTGCTGTTGGGAATAATGACTCTAATGACTAGATATGCTCTTTCTATGATGGTTTTGCCTGTCTTGGAAGAAACCTTGTGAACAATCTCAGCACAGTAAGATTTGTTGCACATCAACAGAATTTTAATTTCTTGATATGTAGACAAGGAATTTTTGAAATCTACTGTTTATTATGTGCTTGGTTTGCTTTTTGCTCTTATAATGAATGTTGGGCATCATGATCTAAACCTTGAATCTTCTCCAACACCCTGTCTTTGAAACTTCTAGGTTTCTTCCAGCTTTACCTAATATTGACATATATGTCTAACTGGTACTTGGGGAAATTATGGGTCCTCATTTTGACAACCTTGGTTGTTTTCACCAAAGGCCAGAGACCTGGTGCTACTACTACTCTTGACCAAAATATAAATGCATGTGTGTCTGTGTGTATGTGTGTGTGTGTGTATGTGTACGTGGGTGTGCATGAGTGTGTGTGTATGAGTTTGAACACTCTCTAAATATCATTTTGTCCATTTATTCTCTATATTATATAATTTTCTCTTAGTTGGGCAAAGCCCAACTTGGAGTATGATAGCCATATGCCTTTTTGGTTTCAAGATAGTGAGAGGACCAAAAGTGAGATTACAAATACATTACATTTTATATATATTTCAGTTTTTTATAATATGTGAGTATTTTATCTATTCAAAAAATATTAAATACAGTAAATGAATAAATATCTTTCTACCTCTAAATGGATATAAAATTATAGCACAAATTATGTGGTGTTAGCTCCCAGGCTTTGCCAAATATTTATTGTAAAAGGTCAGATAATTAATACATTTCACTTTGTAAGTCATACGGCTCTGTCATATCTACTCAATTTGGCTTTTGCAGTGTGAAAGCCATTATGAAAATAAATGGGTGTGGCTTTTTTCTAATAAAATCTTGTTTATAAAAAGAAATAGCAAATAAAATTTGACCTTTAGTCCATAATTGACTAAACTCTGTTCTAAATAGCTAACCCTGTTAGTGATGAGTTCAGGTGACTAAATAGCAAACACGTTAAAGGTAAGAAATTTAAAAAATAGCCTAATTATCATTATTAATCATAACCAGTGGGAATATATCATCCCAGTGACTCTGTTGCTAGGTAAGAGAAGTGATACCAGTTATTTTATACTTAATTCTCATGGATATTAATTTAATTTCCATGACTGTTATATAGTTACATGACACCCAGGAGGTGCAGCTGATCCACAGACCTCTGTGCACCTTTCCTGTCAGGGGAGAGCTGGTCTCCAGAGAATGTTCTGACTCCCTAACCAGATGACATCGCCATTTTCTCTCTGAGGACTTTTTAAGGTGGGACCAGATGGGAGGCTCAGGCCACAGAAGCTGCAGAGGAGCTGGGACAAGGTCCTTTATACCTCCATCTACAACTAGGAGGGATGGCTGATCCATAACCTTCTATGCATCTTTCCTGAAAGCAGAGAGCTTGTGTCCAGGGAGTGCTCTGACCCCAGGACTCAGGTGAGATCTCCATTTTCTTTCAGGTAACTTTCTAAGGCAGGACCAGCTTGGAGGTACAGGCCTCAGAAGCAGCAGAGAAGCTGGGACAGGACCCTTTCTACATCCATCTGAAGCCAGGAGGTACATCTGTTCCACAGCCCTCAGTACACCTTTCCTGCCAGGGGAGAGCAGATCTCCAGAAAGTGCTTGGACACTGGGATTCAGGAAAGATCACCATTTTTCTCTCTGAAGACTTTCTAAGGCAGGATCAGCCAGTAGGCACAGGCCACAGAAGCTGCAGAGTAACTGGGACAGGATCCTTAAGTCATCCATCTGCACATAGAAGGGATGGATAATCCACAGTACTCTGCACACTGGTCTTAGCAGAGGAGAGATGATCTCCCAGGAGTGCTGACACAGGTTTACACACTCAGAGGAGGAACAAGCTCCAGCCAGAAACAGCAAGACCATCTAACACCAGAGATTAACAGATGACAAAAGGCAAACTCAAGAACCTTACCAACAGAAAGAAAGACTACTTGGCATCATCAGAACCCAGTACTTCCACCACAGCAAGTCCTGGATACCCCAACACATCAGAAAAACAAAACTTGAATCTAAAAGCATTTCTCATGATGGTGTTAGAGGAATTTAAGAAGGACATAAATAATTCCCTCAAAGTAATAAGGAGAACATGAATAAACAAGTAGAAGCCCTTAAAAAGGAAACACAAAAATCTCTTAAAGAATGACAGGAAAGCACAATCAAACAGGTGAAGGGATTGAACAAAACCATCCAGGATCTAAAAATGGAAGTAGAAACAATTAAGAATTCAAAAAGAAAGACAACTCTGAAGATAGAAAACCTAGGAAAGAACTCAGGAGTCATAGATGCAAGGATCACCAACAGAATATAAGAGATAGAAGAGAGAATCTCAGGGGCTAAAGATAATATAGAAAACATTGACACAACAGTCAAAGGAAACATAAAATGCAAAACAATCCTAACCCAAAACATCCAGGAAATCCAGGGCACAAGAAGACTAAACTTAAGGACAAGAGGTATAGAAGAGAGTGAAGAAATCCAACTTAAAGGCACAGTAAATACCTACAACAAAATTATAGAAGAAAAATTCTCTAACCTAAACAAACAGAAACCCATGAACATACAAAAAGCCTACAGAATGCCAAATAGTTTGGACCAGAAAAGAAATTACTCCCACGAAATAATAACCAAAACAAAAAATGCACAAAACAAAGAACGAATATTAAAAACTGTGAGGGAAAAAGGATCAAGTAAAATAAAAAGGCAGACCTACAAGAATTACACGAGACTTCTTGCCAAAGACTATGAAAGCCAGAAGATCCTGAGCTAATATACAGACTCCAAGAGAACACAAATGCCAGCACAGGTTACTAAACCCAGCAAAACTCAATTACCATAGATGGAGAAACTAAGATATTCCATGACAAAACCAAATTTACACAATATCTTTCCATAAAACCTGCCCTTCAAAGGATAATAAATGGAAAACTCCAACACAAGGAGGGAACCTACATCTTAGGAAAAGCCAGAAGGTAGTCTTCCAACAAAACTAAAAGAAGATAGCTACATAAACAGAATTCCAACTCTAATAACAAAAATAACAGGAAAGTAACAGAAGTTATGAAACAAATGGATTTAATAGATATCTATAGAACATTTTATCCTAAAATAAAAAGATATACCTTCTGCTCAGCACCTCATGGTATCTTCTCCAAAACTGACCATACAATTGGTCAGAAAACAGGCCTCAACAGATACAAGAAGATTGAAAATAATTCCTTGCAACATTAGATCACCATGGACTAAGGCTGCTCCTCAATAACAACATAAACAGTAGAAAGTCCACATATACGTGGAAGCTTAACAACACTCTATTCAATGATAACTTGGTCAAGGAAGAAATAAAGAAAGAAATTAAAGAGTTTTAGAGTTTAATGAAAATGAAGCCATAACATACCCAAACTCATAGAACACAATGAAAGCAGTCCTAATAGGAAAACTCATAACTCTCATTGTCTCCAAAAACAAACTGGAGAGAGCATACATCAATGATTTGACAGCATATCTGAAAGATCTAGAGCAAAAAGAAGCAAATGTACCCAAAAGGAGCCAATGTCAGGAAATAATCAAACTCGGGACTGGAATCAACCAAATGGAAAAAAAAAGGAACTGTACAAAGAATCAACCAAACTAGGAGATAGTTCATTGAGAAAATCAACAAAACATATAAACACTTAGTCAGAGTAACTAAAGGGCACAGAGAGTCTCCTAATTAACAAAGTCAGAAATGAAAAGGGAGACATAACAACAGAAACTGAGGAAATCCAAAAAATCATGTGATCCTAGTGCAAAAGCCTATACTCAACAAAACTGGAAAACCTGGATGAAATAGATACCAGGTACCAAAATTAAATCAAGATCAGATAAATGATCTAAACAGTCCCATATCCCCTAAAGAAATAGAAACAGTAATAAATAGTCTCCCAATCAAATGAAAAGCCTAGGACCAGATAGGTTTAATGCCGAGTTTTATCACACCTTCAAAGAAGACCTAATACGAATACTCCTCAAACTATTACACAAAATAGAAACTGAAGGTACTCTATCCAATTCATTCTATGAAACCACAATTACTCTTATACATAAACCACACAAAGACCTAACAAAGAAAGAAAACTACAGACCAATTTCTCTTATGAATATCAATGCAAAAATACTCAATAAAATTCTTGCAAACTAAATCCAAGAACACGTCAAAACGATCATCCATCATGATCAAGTAGGCTTCAACCCAGGGATGCAGGGATGGTTCAGTTGATGGAAATCCATCAAATTAATTCACTATATAAAGAAATTGAAAGAAAAAAACCATACAATCATCTCATTGGATGCAGAGGAAGCACTTGACAAAATCTAACATTCCTTCATGATTAGTCTTGGATAGATCAGGAATTCAAGGCCCATACTTAAACCTAGTAAGAGCAATATACAGAAAACCAATATCCAACATCAAACTAAATGGAGAGAAACTTGAAGCAATCCCACTAAAATCAGGGAATAGACAAGGTTGCCCACTCTCTCCCTATCTATTCAATATTGTACTTGAAGTCCTAACCAGAG
>JADRCC010129702.1:0-16876 GCA_019843855.1 Hylomyscus alleni
AAAAAAAAAAAAAAAAAAGAAATGGACCTTCATAAAGGAAGCTTGACTGTCTTAGCTCCCATGAAGAGTTGTGAATGTCTCACCATCGGTTGACCTGATTCTCAGGGGTTGTATCATAGAAGCTGCCAGCACTGAGTTGGGTGTTTCCAACGGGTTCACCTTAATACCCAGAATCTGGACTTTGACACTTGGTCTCAAACTGTGCAGTTACGTCTCATGGCAGCTACCTACACAGCTAGCTAGCATAGAAATGATGCCTTTTATCAGAGTGGCTTCAAACAGCAGCCACTCATCATCATTTCTAAGGCTCTGTGGGTCAGGAGTCTGGCACAGTGTGACTGGACATGTCAGCTGGACCGCCATGGCTTCACAGATGGAAGACCCTCTTTCTAGGGCTCACTCACATGACTAGGTGGCTGGAATGAGCTGTGGGCCTCTACACCTCTATGTCATCACCTCTCCATGGGGGCTCCAGTGTCCTCATAGCATGGCACCCTATGTTCTCTGGAGCAAATGCTGAAAAAGAGAAATCCATATCCCTATCTATTTTTCAAAGGCACACGTCTAGTGACCCACTTCTTCCAACTAGGTCCCTCCTCCTCCTGTTTCCCATCCGTCTGTTCAGTTAGGAACCCATCTATGGATGAAGTCAGAGTATCCCATCACCTCTGAATTCTGCTAAACTCAGGACCAAACTTTCAACACTTGAGTCTTTGGGAGAACATTCTAGATGTAAACCTAACAGGGACTACCTAGCGTCCGCAGTTGACACAGGCAGGAACTCTTGATGTGGACACCGAATGCCAGACTTTCAGAGCTGAATTGTGCTGCCCCTTCAAGGCCTTAGCACTGCAGTTGCTAGAACTTTGGGAAAGATTGACAGTAATTCCCCATGATTACCCATGCTGCGCTGATCTCAGGAGCGTCCCGCGCCAGAGGCAATGTTTTTAAAGCTGCCTAAAACTATCTGCTTAGCAGGCCAGAAGGCTGACAAGCCTGAGTGCTGATGGCAGAAACGTCCCCACACATGGCTCACATGGGACAGCGGCAGTGAGAATGAACTGTGCTAAAGGTGCTCCAAGGTGGGTAGCACCACAGTTATAAAGAGAATGCTGACCACCACACATGTCCCTGGCTCCTGGGGAGTCTCTCCTGGCTTCTTAGGGCCCAGACTCTTCAGAGACTGGTCTTGAGGGTGGAGCTGACAGCTCCCTGTCCTCTGGGGTCAGGAGAAGCCAGCAGAGCATGGTTAAAGGGCTGAATTCTCCAGCTCCTCTCTGCAAGCACTGTGGTCGGTTGTCCCTCTTTTAGGATTCCTCTTTTAAGTCATAGCATGCTGACAATCCCTAGCATGCCCACGGATAACACTTTATAGCTTTTGGTGGGAAAGACAGGAATAGGTTCAAGATACTTGAGCGTCTATTGTCTGCCTTAGGGTTACTCTGAGCCTGGACAACTCCTTCATGGCACTTGGGTCAATCTTCCCCTCACATGGTGTCAGATGCCTCCTCAAGGCTTATCTTCCACCTGCTGTTCTCTCGAGTTCTGTCTCTGCAGGCGCAATCTACACCATGTCAAGGAGAGTGTGTCACCTCTAAGGGTCTGAACTCTTCTAAGCAGAATGACAGCTGGCTAGGGAGACAGTAGAACTCTCTCCGGTCCCAAGGAGTCTGAGGAAGCCCCATTTATGCCCTACCTTTCTAGACTCTCTCGGCCTTCAGGTCTGTGGCTCTTTCCAGTAGCAAAAGACCTTGTGCCCATGATAAACTAACCCTTCTTGGCCAACCAGAGACTTGTGATGCCTCCTTCCTCAGGAGGTCTCTTCTGACTGCCTAGTCCAGATTTGACCCCCTTTGCTTGTCAATTCCTGACCCACATCCTTGACCCCTAAAGTTAGGGTCTTTCCTGGAAGGAAATTTGAACCAATTCAAATTTCAGAATTTGAACTAAACACCCATCAGCTATCACTCACCCATTGCTCCAGGCCAGGAGGAGCTTTGCTTTGATCACCCAAGGAAGCGAGAATACCATCCCCCAATGTCATCCAACTAGGGTGTCCTTGAAAATGTCCTGAGAGCACAGATGCAAGCTTCTTGCCACAGGGGTCCCCAGCGTGGAGTCATGTGCCCTCCCCCTCCATAGAGCCTCTGTTCTTACTGCTTTCTCCCTCTGTCCTTTCATAGATGTCCCCTGGTCCCCCTTCTATCCACTGGGAACAGCCATCTAGTACTTGCTTGGAGGTGTTGGCCACTCCAGCTAGGCAGGGGTGTCTGCTGGATTCAGCCTATACTATCTTCTTATTGCCCCCCAGCCCATGAGATCATGTCCCTTCCCTTACTCTCAACCCTCCCCACCACCACCAACAGCCAAGCAGGCCTTATCACTCACTTCTGACTCATCACTGCCGATGATATCCTATTAAGAGTTGGAAATGTATTTTCCTCCTGCCGATCTTTTTCCTTTTCATTTAGCAAACATTGATTTTCCCCCCTCCTGCAGATAGAATAGAAATGAAATCACACCAGTCTCTTTGGGGTGATTTACTTGTCAGAGCCTAAGGCAATGGGTAGTCACCCGGCTCCTTGTGTCACCTCATCCACGGGTCACTTGGTGACCTCGAATGGCCATTTAGCTTTTCTCCTCTACCACGTGCCTCCCATTTGGGAAAGGAGACCTCGGGGTCCTTGGCTTGGGGGAACAGGAGGCTCTCTTTACCAGACAGAGCTGCCTCCTCTGGAGGTCTAGACAAAAGCTTCTGAAAGAAATCCAAGTTCAAGGTTGTGTTAACACCAGACACCATGAAGTGGCAATTATCCAATTAACATGATTAGTGTGGAGTGCACGAGCATCGTCTGCTCTGTCTCCCCCTGCCTTCCACCTCATGAGCTCTGTCAGCTGCTTAGCAGAGAGGACACTGAGAGCGAGAGGCTGGGCCTCCAGAGACTCCAGCCTGCCCTTCTCTGAGCCCCGATTCCTCCCACTATTGTTTGGAGATAAAGACCTTGTGCCTATGATAAGCTAACCACAGTGGGAGACTCCGAGGTGATCGGAGGTGCAGGTACATGGAGAAAGAGCTCTCGAGGAGGGGCACAGGGTAGACCAACCTGCAGCCAGGAACTCCTCCTAGGTGGGGAAGCATGCGGGTATGAAATACAGCAACTTTGTGCTTGTATTCTCACGATTCCAGAGCACACAAGGCAGGCTGATATTGCACAAGGAGAATGGTCACAATAGTGATGGGATGTTACTGTCAATGGTGACAAGAATGGTAAGGATGATGGCTGTGTTTGTGGTGGCGGTGGTAGCATTGTTGCTATTGATGCCGATGGTGCTGGCCGTGGTGGTGATGATGATGCGATGGTGATGGTTACGGTAGTGTTAATGGTGATAATGATGATGACAGTTATGGTGGCGATGCTGCTGCTGCTGGAATTGATGGTGATGGTTGGTAATGCTCAAGAGCAGATAGTGATGTTGATGGTTGTGATGCTGCTGAAAGTGTTAACAGTAATTGCTGGAGCTGGTGAGATGTGGATGGTAATGTCCTAGTGCTTTTGATAGCGGCAAGGATGCTGCTAATAGTGTTGATACAGACAGTACTGAGGATGTGGATGGTGCTGGTGCTGATGCTGATAGTGATGATCGTCCCAATGGTGATGCTGCTGACATCATTGATGGTGATGATGGTGCCGGAGGTATTGTTGATGGTGGTGAAGATACTGCGTAGGTGTGGATGGTAATATGACAATGATGGTGGTGGTGCTAAGGATGGTAGGGATAATGCTGAAGAAAAGGATGTTTTGATGGTAATTAGCTAAAATGCCTTTCTTTTGGTTTACTCTACAGCCAATGAAGGAAACAGCCTTGCACAGAGCTCTTCTATAGTCATCGCTCTGCTGTTAGAGCTGGGGTCTAATCTTTTCTGTTAACTCTGGATGGCTGTGCAGCTGCTGAGCCAATAAGCTACAATGGCAATGATCCCTCCTGACTTCCAAGGCTAGGTAAGAAAAAGAGTTGGAGCTCCCCGCCTAGGTCTTTAAAGACATTCTGTGAGTTCTGAGCAGAGACCTCAGAAGTCCACTTTCCCTGAGAAGATAGATACTGAGAAGGCTGTGTCAGGTGATAGTACCCGCTGAGCAGAGCCATCTGATCACGCTGAAAGGGAAAGCCACAGTCAACCCCTCAGAGCAGCTGGCTGACATTTGAGTACCTGTGAACATGCATCCAGAACGCTCTCTAACTGGACCTTGTGGACTCTTGACCCACACAGTCTTCATATAAAGTAGACTGTCGTTGTAAGCCCCTAAATGTAGGGGCCCCATGATACATAGTGGCAGAGGAGGTGTGCCTGCTTCAGGTTCTGAGTCTTACTCTGGATGAGCATGGGGTCTTCAGGTAGCAGTACAGCTCAGCATCTTAGGCCTAAGCACCGCCTAGCCTTTGCTTTGCCACAGGGGCTCCTTTGCACAAAGAATGACCTTTGGGTCCCTCCATGTCAGAGGCCAGTACTCATAGAACCATAAAACATTCCCATAGAAAAAAAAGCCAGTGTGAGTCAAGGGCTACCACCAGCGCATCACAAGGATGAGTGTGGCATGAGGGGGGGCACCCGTACAGTTCTGGGGTCCTGATGCTGACTAGAATTTTTCTCTGCTGATCCTTGAGGATGAGGAGCCCTTGGAGGTTCTTTTGTTGCCAAAACCTACCCTAAGAGAGTAGCCGGGCAGCACTGCTCCTTTTGTACCAGCCGAGGGAGAAGGATGCCAGCACTGCCTTGGCATCCTGTGCTCTTAGAGCCCCAGAACTCACCTGGGGGAAGCGGCTTGATCTCTTGACACAAATGAGAATTTGTGGTCTTTAAGTTTCAGGGACGGAAGTCACAATACTAGGGCTGGAATTTAACCCGAGGTCTGCAGGACTCTCTAGACTATACCCTTGCCTCGTCATGGGCTGCAGTGTAAAAATGTAGTAAGTTTTAGTTAAGGATGAAGGACACCTTTCTGAAAAGCTCTTCTTCCTTAGAGGAACATGGTCTCCTTGGAAGGCTCCTCCCCTGTAGAGAACACCACCTCCCGACAGGGCAAAGCTCAAAGTCTTTTCTGATTGGACACACCCAGTACAATAGATCTTTACATTTTATTTGGGGTCTTAGAGGGAGAATGTAGTAAAATACCAAGCTGTGGATAGGAGGACTAGGAGAAAGCGCTTTGCTTACTGTTTTCAGCAAGGTTAGGGCCATCATTTGTTTGCCTATGAGGGCCACTTGTGTTGAGGGCTTCAGATACTATGGGGTACAGTATAGAGCCAGGGCTTGAGGACATCAAGGGTCATGCAGACACCAGGCCTAGGATCCCAAGTACTTCTCTTTTTCTTTTTTGTTTTTGAGACAGGGCTTTATAGAGGTCAGTCTTGAATTCTCTAGGTAGCAGAGGATGATCTTGACGTCCTCCACATCCTTCCACATCCACCTCCAAGCTGCTGGGATTCCAGGCATAGGCCACCACACCACACCATGTTTATATAGTGTTGGGAACTGAACTCAGGTTAAAAACGCTGGCTAGGCAAGCACTTTGTCAACTCATCTATAACCCCAGCCCCTAAGAGGCTTGGACACAATATTCTCTCACTGCCAAGGGACTTCTACTACAACCTCCTAAGCTCTGGGTATCTGATGTCTGCCTCAGATGTTCCATCTGAAATCTTTTTCTGCAGTCACTACATCCTCTGGGGTTTGAGGTCTGATACACATCTTTACCCTTGTAGGTGTGACTTGGACTTACCCTGTTCTGTCTGGCTGCTTACCACTGGCCTGGTTTTCACTCTCTATGTATTCCAATGGTATGCCTAAAATGAACCCCACACTAAGGGCAGGTACATGAGCGCACACCCACATGAGGTTATGCTTACCATGGACACACACAGGGTACACACTTGCCATGGATGTACATAAGTACCTGAACTGTTAGCAGTCGCCGAGACCCCTCGCTTCCACAGGGAGCCTGCCACTCATGGAGATGGAGCTGTTGCAATGAAGTCATGCAGCTAATATGTGTCAGGAGCAGGGTTGGATCTCCAGAGCCTCCTACCTCACTGACTACCTATGAGTTTCTCTGATTGCTTGTTTGAATGATAAAGGTAGGAGAGCCCATGTGTGCTGCAGGGGGCTGCCTGAACATTCCTGTGTGTGTTTTTTGGTGGGCCTATGTTCTAGGGTAAGTCGTTGGGCCATGTCTCTATACTTTATTTACATTTAAGTTTTAAAAAGAATACTATCTTCTCTCCCAGTGTACTTGTCCTGTTTTATATTCCCATTGTGAAGGCCAAGAGTTCTGTTATTCTAAATCTTTGCCACATATAGGAAAAGTCTTTGAAATTTTAGCTGCCAGGCCCTATGGTGGAATTTTGTTGTAGTTTGTGCTATTTGTGCATATTTAGTTCTCTGTAATCTGGTTCAAATTGAGCTCTGGGTCCAATGTTGGGATTGATACTTGATTGTGTATATGGTATATAGTGGATACTGCCCTTGAAAGCCTTTACCAGATTCTGGTAGAGCAAATTCTTTACCAGATTCTCTTGCTCCTGTGTCAATTTTCCTGAGATCTTATTTCAGGATTTTAAAATATACATAATTTTTTCTTTTATTTTGTTTTTACAACTACATTGTCAACTTCTATCAAAAAAATCATGTAGAAATTTTCAATTGGATTGTGTGCACTCAATTTAGGAAATCCATAATCTAATATCTTGGCTTCCATGAACATGGCATGTTTTCATTTATTTACAGCTTGTCTTAGTTAGAGTTTTACTGCTATGAACAGATACCATGGTCAAGGCAACTCTTATAAAGGACAACATTTAATTGGAACTGGCTTACAGGTTCAGAGGTTCCGTTCATTATCATCAAGGTGGGAGCACTGCAGCATCCAGGCAGGCATGGTGCAGGCATAGCTGAGGGTTCTACATCTTCATCTGAAGGCTGCTATGAGGAGATTCACTTTCAGGTAGTTAGGATAAGGGTCTTAAGCCCACACCCACAGTGATACACCTACTGCAACAAGGCCACACCTCCAAATAGTGCCACTCTCTAGGCTAGTCATATTCAAACCACTACTTTCCACTCCCAGGTCCCCATAGGCTTGTTCAAACTCAGAGATCTGCAGGGCTGCATAAACACTGAGGTGAAAGGCGTGGTCAACCAAGCCTGGATTTAAGTTTTTCTTCACCTAGAACTTGCTCTGTTCTAGGCTGGCCTTGAATTCAGAGATCTGCTTGTCTTTGCCTCCTGGGATTAAAAGCTTATACTACCATGCTTAGACCTAAATTTAGCTGGGTGGGATCTTGCCCCAAGGTCACTACTTCCTCAATTCAATGTAATCTCCTTGAACACAGGATTCTGCTCCATTTCCCTTCCTGGTGCCCCTTTAGTACTCGAACAGTATATTTTATATTTTTCCTTTCTCAGCTTGCTATGCTTATTTAAAACGCTCTTCATGAGGCTTAACCACAGAACAAAGTCTATGATGGGTGTTTCTGCGACTTCTCTTGTCAATGCAATTAATCTGACTGTCTTCACCTTAGCCTCAGGCAGACTCTTTGGACAATGGCAAAAAGCAGTCACATTCTTCACCAAAATACCACAAGAGCAACCTCTTGGCAACATAAAATTCTTCTCCTCTGAAACTTCTAGAACCAGGTTTCCACAATTCAATTCACCCCCAGAAACAAAGTCTCCCATATTCCTACTAGGATAGCCCATTAAACTCCACTTAAAGCATTCTACTGCTTTCCAAATTCAAAGTCCTAACATCCACATTTTTCCAAACAAAAGCATGGTCAGGCCTATCACAGCAGGACCCCAGTCCCTTCTGTCTTAGAGTTCTACTGCTGTGAATAGACACCATGGCCAAGTCAAGTCTTATAAAGGACAGCATTTAATTGGGGCTTACAGATTCAGAGGTTCAATCCATCATCAGTAAGGTGGGAGCACTGCAGCATCCAGGCAGGCATGGTGCAGGTGCAGTTGAGAGTTCTATATATTCATCTGAAGGCTGCTATGAGGTGACTCACTTCCAGGCAGCTACTATGAGGGTTAAACCCCACGCCCACAGTGACACACCTACTAGAGCGAGGCCACATTTCCAAATAGTGCCATTCCCTGGGCTAGGCATTCTTAAAACATCACACAGCCCTTTCCCTTGGTACCTTTTTTGTTTTTGAAACAAGGTCTTATTATGTAGATCAGGCTGGCCTCGAACTCATAGAGATCCACCTGCTTCTATGCTCTGAATGCTGAGATCTGCTCCCACTTCTGTGCCCTGAGTGCTGAGATCTGCCCCTGATGCTGGGATCTGCCCCTGATGCTAGGATCTGCCCCCGATGTTGGGATCTGCTCCTGATGCTGGGATCTGCCCCTGATGCTGGGATCTGCCCCTGATGCTGGGATCTGCTCCCGATACTGGAATCTGCCCCTGATGCTGGGATCTGCCCCTGATGCTGGAATCTGCCCCTGATGCTGGAATCTGCCCCTGAGTGCTGTGTCCCTGCTGTCTTTACTTTTGCTCAGATCTTGACGATTTCAAAGCTTCCTTCTTACTTTGGATTTATTTTATTTTTTTCCTTCTAAAAAGTTACCTTAAGATAAGCCATAGCAGGGCTGGAGAGATATGCTAAGAGCATTTGCTGCTTTGCTGGAGGACCAGAGTTCGGATTCTGTAACGCACAGTACCTGTCACTCCACCTTAGAGGCATGCCCTCTTCAGATCTTCAAGGGCATTGCCCACACACTTGTATATTGTTGCACACACACCCACACCCACACCCACACATGCACACACAAGAATTAAAAATAAACTTTTACTACAATTAATAAACCTTAGATTGTTGATTTTAGGACTTCTCTGTTATGGAGCTTTGAAATTTTTATGTATTCCTCTAAGCACAGCTTTGGCAGCATCTTTCACATTGTAACTTGGTATCACAACTTTATCCCTATAGCTGGAGAGGTCAGTCTGGAGTTCAGGATCATGCATGTGATTTCATTTTAAAGCACTAGGTCAGAAGTGGGCCCCTGGTTGGATGGGTTCTTGCTGTGCTGGTGGCAGAAGAAGGGATGGGAATTATGTGGATTCCCACACTGGTGCAAGGCACCCCTTCCATCTCAGACCCCTGAGCTATAGCCAGAAACCATGTCTAGCCACTCTCTGTGCCACTAACACTGTCCTGCTGAACTCCTATGCCATCGCTCCAGGCCTCTGATCCAACCCATCATGTGCCAGCCTGTGTTCTTTAAAGATGTTGGTTTCCTCAAACATAAGCTGCTGTCTGGGTGCCATTATCTTGTTCTTCTATGCATAGCGGAACCTTTATCTTGCCACTGCTCTGGGCTGAGGCCTGATAGCCATAATACAACAGGAATCACTCAGGCTACTGTTCTCTTCCTACTCCAACCTCTATATAGGCTTTATTGCCCCAACTGAATAGAGGACAGAAAGCAATGGAGAAGCACTATGAATCTTGCCCAGGCTTGGAGCTCAGAAGCCACCACAACACGGGCCTCACTGCTGCGAGGGTTGTGGCCTTTCTCAGTACCCTGGGTGGCTCTTGCTGGTTATCTGCATCATCGACTTCTGACTGATGTGGATGTAGATAAAGCCTGACTCTCTCTTGCTCCAGCAGGAGGTACCAGCTGGGGAGGGGACACAGCTGTCCTTTCTTCTGTCAAGGGGGCATCACTTACTCATGAGACCCTAAAGGTGGGGCCAGAGGGGCCACCCATCAGGATGGGGTACCTTGCCACCTTCCTTGATCATTCAAAGGAGTTGCCTGAGTTTGAGAGTGTTTCCTTTCCTTCTCTCAGTCAGACTCTATATTGTCTTTTAAAGTAAAAAAGTGCGTGTTTGGGGATGAGGCTCAGAAGTAGAGGCTTGCCTAGCAAGCATGAAGCACTAGGTTCAATGCCAGGCACTGTGAAACAAAATAAAATATGACCCAAACTGTATATCTTGTCTTTTTTTTTTTCTTTTTGTGTTTCTGAGACAGGGTTTCTCTGTGTAGCCCTGGCTGTCCTGGAACTCACTCTGTAGACCAGGCTGGCCTCGAACTCAGAAATCCTCCCAGCTCTGCCTCCCAAGTGCTGGGATTAAAGGTGTGTGCCAACACTGCCCAGCATATCTTGTCTATTTTTTTTTTTGTTTCTTTGTTTGGTTTTTTTGAGACAAGGGTTTCTCTGTGTAGCCCTGGCTGTCCTGGAACTCACTCTGTAGACCAGGCTGGCCTTGAACTCAGAAATCTGCCTGCCTCTGCCTCCCAAGTGCTGGGATTAAAGGCGTACACCACCACTGCCCAGCATATCTTGTCTATTTTTTAAGTCCACTGCACCAGAGAGGAAGCTGAGGCTATGGTCCAGGACATTCAGGCACGAGGTGGTAGAATCCTGACCCACCCATCAGTTCTATTAGGCTCAGCCACAAACTTCTCACTTGTTTGAGTGCGAATCTATCCTGGGGTGGGGATCCAGACATAGGGACCAATTGGGGACAACCAGAAAGCCCCTGAAATAGTGACAACCTAGACACCCGCCTAAGACTTTTCTGTATCTTGTTGAGCCATGGGGAGCAGTTATAGCACTGTGGGTACCTTTTTTTAAAGGTGACCAAGAAAAGCCAGTGTTGTCCATGAGAAGTCGATTTATGAGATGCTAGACTCAGTTACTCTCTGAAGGTACCCCCCTATCTGGGAGTGCGCCCAAAGGGCTCTCCACACTCTCCAGAACCCGTGACCCTCTCTGAGACTGCCTCTCCAAGGGGATGACAGTGTTCACAAAAGGCTCCATAATCCGCTTTTTGATGGAGGGAAGGATCTGAGCTCCAAGATGCTGGACTTGGCCTTGCAGCCACAGGATTTGGGATTTAACCATAGAGCATCAGGAAAGCCCAGCCCTCTCTGCCCATGCTAGACTGGATTCCATGGTAATGGGACAGAGGACTGGGGGACTCACAGGAGAGCTGGCAAACAGCTAGAGCCTTTGCTTCTGCTGAGTGTACAGCTTAGTCTGGAGGAAGGCTCACTGAGACAGAAAAAATGCCCATGAGTGGCACAGGGGGCTGAGGTCCGTGCTAATTCCTCTTCAGCCTCAGAAGGATAATCACAGAAATGGCAAAGCCACAAATCCTGTTAGTGCTTTGTCTCTAGAGGGCACACATCCAGTGGCTCTAGACAAAGCAGCTCCAAGACTTCCTAGGGGCAGCAACAAGACAGGGCAGCCCACAGGAGGGGTGACAGCTGGGGTTGCTGGGGCTGGGCAGGGCTGGGGGCCCTACTCCCTGGACAGCCTCGGGAGAGTCTTATCTTTGGGCCTCAGTCTCTATGTTTAAAATTGGAGGGTGAGAAAGAACAGACCTCCAAGGGCCTGGGAGCTTGTGGGTGTCCTAAGTCTTTCTTGGTTAGGAGGTCCCGGAGTCCTCCTTGGGTCTTATTTTTCCTTCATCTCCTTGTGCATTGGGTTCCTTATCTATTCTGGACAGGACCTAGCCCACAGAGCATGTGTCCAATATGCGTGCTCTGGCATGTCCGGTGTGTCAGCTGGGATATGTTATACCGTGGCCATTCCTTGTTGCATGTACCCTTGACCCTCCACACTCTCCTGGCAAGTGCTTGTGAGTGATGGCCTTGGGGATACTGAGTTTAGGGTGCTGACATCTGAAGTGCTGGGGTTTATACTGACTGAGTCTAGGATTGTGGGATTGGGAGTTTTAAGGTCTGGGGTGCTGTGGGAAGAGGTTCTGGTATCTGGAATCCTTGGGTCCAACACGTTGGGGTTAAAGTGCTAGCTTGGGGTTACTAAAGTCTAGTTACTCAGGTTTGAAGTGTTAGAGTATGGCGTCCTTGTGTCCAGCATCCTGGTATTGAGGGTGATGGTTTTTACTGCTAGAGTCTGGAGTGCTGGGGTCCAGGGTGCCCTCTTCTTGGAGATGCCAGCTATTCACTTGCGCTGGCACGAGACAACTATGAACCAAGCCAAGCCATGTCTGCATCAGCTTTTAAAACCACTGAAATGAGCTCACTTGTCATGCTGTGGTCCAAATATTTTGGCCATTTAGATGCAACCTTCTGTGCTTGTGAAATTAAGTGCATTATTAATCTTGCCTGGCCCAGTGACAGGGTAGGCAGATCAGATAAATCTCCTCGCAGTGCAGAGAAGGAGGGAGCAACACGTTCTTATCGTATGAGGAAGACACTGGTTTCCACAGGCTCCTGATGGAGGGGAGCTGACCCCTGGGAAGGACTGGCCAGGCTTGAGGAAGGTCTGAGGTGCTGGGGGTGCTTTTCAAGAGAGGAACACCTCCTGTGTGTATGTGCAGGAAGGCGAGTTGAACACTGCTTCTGGATGTTACATAGGTGACATGGGGTAAGGGCAACATAGCTGAAGTGGGGTGAGGTGCTATCCTGCTGGATCTCATACTGGACTTGGGTTGGTGGTTGAGACTATATCTGATTATGAAAGTATTAAAAGCCGTTGGGGAAGGAAGATGAGAAATAGCGCAGAGGAGGCTGTGAAAGCACAGGCTCTCTATAGAGCCTCACCAACGTCCATGAGGGGTGGGTGCATTTCTTTCCAGACCTCATCATGTGCACTGGGGACTGGGGATCTCACTGTCCATGCATCTGATATGCCTGTCACTCTCCCTTGCGCTACAGTGCAGCGACTCTAGCAGAGGCTTGTGTGAGGAAACCGAGCACCCTGTGGTTGGCCAGGTCCTCTGTGCTGCTCACAGGGGCAGCTATCTCAGGCACTCCCACCTATTTCTCAGCTGAGCTGTGAATCTATGTGGCTACCTTTCTGCAGAGCTTTTCTGTGGTTCTCCTTGTGGCTACCTGACAGGAGCCAGTGCTTTTCCTAGTCACTCAACATCTCTCAGTGGTTTTTCAGACCTTGGGTCCCTCCTTGGCTCTCCAAGAACAGAACTTCTTAAATGTTGAGACCAGAGGCCAAACAAGCTATGGGGAGGCCCCCTTGCAGAGCCTAGAAAGGCTACATCCTTGGATAGACTCAGCCACATGGACCTGCATTGTCCGACTGCCATGGTGCCTTGATGTTTGGAGCAAGAGTATCATCACTAGAGTGATCTTGAAGCTTCCAGGCACATGATTTAGATATGACCCAGCTCCAGCAAAGTTTTTCTTTCATGAAACTACCAGCCCTGCACCATAGAAAACTTCCCCCATCCTGATCAGGGTCCCGCTGCCCATACCATGTGTAGAACATATTGTTCAGGCCACGTTCAAAGACATTGTATCATTTGATGGAAAGAGCTCTACATGGTCAGTCCTACCTGAGGTGGGCATTGATGCCTGAAACCTTACTGGCCAGGAGAAGAGGGGCACATGCTCAGATAGGTCTGACCTTGGGCCCCAAAAAGCTGGGAGCCCAACATTTTTCCACTGTATCTGGGTTTAGCATGTGATTTACTTGGTGGTGTGGTTTGAATAAAAGTGGTCCCTATAGGCTCATATATTTAAATGCTTAGTCACTAGGGAGTGGCACAGTTTGAGAAGGATTAGGAGGTGTGGCTTTGTTGGAGTAGGTGTGGCTTTGTTGGAGGAAGTGTGTTGCTGGGGGTGGACTTTAAGGTTGCAAAAGTTAATGCCAGATCCAGTTTCAGTTTTTTTCTCTCTCTCTCCCTCTCCTTCTCTGCCTTCAGATCAGGATGGAACTCTCAGCTACTAACCCAGTGACATGAGAGCCACCCCATTCCTGCCACGCCTCCTACATGATGATAATGAACTAACTGTCTGTAACTGTATGCAATTCCCCAGTTGAATGCTTTCTTTGGTCATGGTGTCTCTTCACAGCAATAGCACAGTGACATAGACACTTGGAGAGCAACAACAACAACGACAAAACTTAGCATCCATACTGTCTCAACAGCTAAACAGCCCTCAGTAATTACCAACTTCCAAACAATAGTGCACAGCCGGTGAGGAGAGCTGACTGTCAGGATGTGCAGAACAGGTAGAGCTGGACTTTCCCTTCTGCTGTTGTGGAAGATGCAACTGGAGCTGTGGCTTCCCTTCTTGAATCCATAGTCTCCCAGTCATTAAAGCCACAGGACAAGAAGCTGGGATGTTAGGATTCTGTCTAGGTCTGTTACTACCAGGGTGTCCATCAGGTGGCTCAGAGATAAGTGTATACTAGCCAAGATCTGAGCTCCCCAGGCAGCTTCAGCCAGAGTGTGACCTTTCTACCTAATTCCTGCTTTCCATACTAAGGACATTCATAAAAAGGGTTGGTTTCTGAGCCCCTGCACAGCCCACAGACCCAAGGCGATTTCCCTCTTATATCTCTCTTTTCCTTTTCTGGGCTTCCATCACCCTATGGGGCAGGGTTCTAACAGACTGGAGGAAACAGAAGAAGAGCTCCTGAAGCCTACACGCATCCTGTCCAAGGGAAGCCCCAGTTTAGGACAGTAGGAACCTTCAAGTCTTGAGTATTTATTTAGTATTAGGGACCTCATGGGAGGCAGCCCTCCATGTGAGTGCTTCAAAGTAGGAGTTGAGGTTCCTGAGGCGATCAGACCCAACCAGGTAGGGTGTAACGAAGGGCAACATGTTTGGATTAAGACCAATGCTGGCCCTCAGCTTCCTGGTGATGCTGTGGGCAGTACAGGTCTGTCTTAGGATATAGAGGTGTCATAGTTTCCCTTGTTTTAGGGTGGCTCTGAGGCCTGAGGCTAAGCCCTCAGGCCTATTGGCTGCAGGCATCTGTCTAGGCTCCTCTGGGTGACCTCATTTCCAGGACAGCCCCTCCTTGTGTCTCAGTTCAGAAGAGGCTCTTTTGGGGGAAGCGGACCCTTATTAGAGGGGCAAACAAAGGCCAATTGTCACTATGAGCTAGTAATTCATCAGTTTAGGAACTGGGCTCCTCCAGGGATTGTGGCTGTCTTGTCTCTGGGACTTAAGATGGGGGGCTGGACTGGGGGCCCAGGGTGAGGTAGGATCGGGGTAAAGCCACCTCCTCTCAAAACTGTCTCAGTTGCAGACCATTGGCTGCTCTCTAAAGCAAGCCCCTAAAGTTTTCTTGAGTAAACGAGCCTTTGTCTTAGAGGGACCTAGATCTTGAGGCAGGGGTTGTGTGTGTGAGAGAGAGGGGATAAGGGTGGGGGGCTGTGCACTACTGTACTGATAAAATGAGGTTCTAGGGTGGAAAGTGTTTCTGAGGGGGTGGGGTCTAAATGGAGGAGGACTGTGATATAAATAGGAATTGGAAATGCCTGCCTCAGGCTCCTTCAAAACAATGCCCCTATGTCCCTCCATGAACCTTCTGAGTGTTGGGATGGTGTCCGGTATGGACGTGGAGAGCTATGGCAAGAAGCCTGCCCTAGTGAGCTAAAAAAGATGGATGTGTGTGTGTGTGTGTGTGTGTGTGTGTGTGTGTGTGTGTGTGTGTATTGGCAAGTGTGTGGGGCCTGCAGGCTGTTTTCCGTGCCACATGGAAGTTGGGCCTTCAGGTAATATGTGGAGTGGCCAGTGTAGCTGAGGTATGGGGCAGCCATCCTTCCTCAGCGAGCTGGAGGAGGTGTGGCTGTGGGTAGGGCTCATGTGCAGGAGGAAGCTGACTCAGGGAGGGAGGGAGAGGGCAGGCCTGGTGAGTTTTTCGAGGAGACTGGACTTCATCCCCAGGGCAAAGGGAACTGGGAAGGGGGCTAAATCTGGGCAAGCTGGGTGGGGGTAGGAGTACTGCTTGCTCTGTGCTGGGCAGAGGCTGGCAACAACCTGATCAGTAGGAGGTAGAGTGTGGGCCTTTGGGGGTCTTTATCCCCAAGGCCTGCAGCTGGTCCCAGACCTCCAGAGGGGATGGCAGCCTCCCCAGGCTGAGCTGCAGCCTGGATCCTGGCCAGGACTCCTCTCCTGGGCCATGTGAGCCAGTGCTGGCTGGATGATGTGTGCTGGGGTGTGTCTTTGCCTCATTTGTTGGCTGGAGGGCCGGGCAAGGGAGAGCAGCACTTTACGTACAGTTTCTCCTGCTGCAAGCCCTGAGGAGGAGCACCCGGCAAACTCCAGGGTTACTTTACCCATTCTTCAATGCAAAAGTGACGCCTCTTTATGGCGCCATCAATAACCGCTTGCCTCTCCTGCTGCCGCAGTGACCACATACATAATATTTAAACCACATTGGTGGATGACAGAGACAGACGGATATTTTTAATCCCAACAGACTATTACAGTTCATATCATGTCTGTCAAATAAATATTATGAATCATTTCCCGTTATCTTTATGGAGGCAAGTTGGCGACATCAGAGGATTGGGTAGGGAGCTTCCTCTGAATATTTATCCAGTCCGTATGTATATGTATGTGAATAGGAAATTTATGGAGCAATTGTCGATAATAAATGCCCCGATAAAACACATTATCTCCTCGCTTGATGGGCGACGTGTGGAGAGGGGCAGGGTGCAGGCAGAGCGGAGAGTGTGCTGCCTATACGCAGGTGAGGTTGGGATCCTGTCTCAGGCTGAGAGTCTCCCTTGGAGACCCCAGTTCCTGGGATGTGTTCATCTCCTGCCCACAGTCATCATCTCATTTCCAGCCAAAATGTCCTCTGTGATCCACTGGGCTGTTCTCCTGTCTCCCAGAGGAAGAGAATGAAGTTCATAGAGGCCCTTTGTTAAAGGGCTACAGGAGAGTTGGTGGTTTGGGCCTCCTCCTGCTCCTGGTATCTCCCACAGCACCCTGTTTCCCAACTCTGTCAGCGGTCCTTTCTCTCTGGTCTCCAGTCTTACCTGCCCTCTCCTGCCCTGTCTGTCTGACCCATACCCTGTGGGTGCTGTGGCTGCCTGGGTGTAGGAGTATGAGGCTGGCAGTCTTCTGGGGGGGGGGG
>JADRCC010129716.1:0-10023 GCA_019843855.1 Hylomyscus alleni
CTTTCTTTCTTTCTTTCTTTCTTTCTTTCTTTCTTTCTCTTCTTTCTTTCTTTCTCTTCTTTCTTTCTTTCTTTTTCCTTCCTTCCTTTTTTTTTGTTATGGCAACAGAAAATTAAGACCCTACTCCAATGGCTTTACTTTTAATTCAGAGCTTTTCAACCTGGGTCCTAAAGTCAATTTGATGCCCGATATTTTGTTCTGGGCTGCATGCTACCTTGATCATTTTAAAACGTTTTGCTGCTCAACACAAGCAATGCTCCATCTGCAGCAAGCGGAAGTATCTCAAGACATCATCAAATTGTACCTGATGATTAGATGAATCTTTCATTTAATAAATAAACCCACTCTTAAATATATCTGCTCCAAACACATCTGTCCTCAATGCATCTTCTAAGTCTGCTGGGATGTTTTTGTCTTTAGTTAACTCTTTTTTTTTTTTTAAGTTTTATTGCATTATGATGAGAAAATTTAAAAGATTTCAATTTATCTGAATTTCTTAACATTTAAAAACAAATTTTAAGTAAATAGAATTAAATCACATTCTTTTTTTCCTTTTGTACCCTAACTCCTCCCAGAGAGTCCATCTTCAATATCTACAATATTTTTTGTCATATTTTTTAAAATTTATAAAATATTGTAAAAATAAAAATGAGTATTATAAAAGTTGTTTGATATAAAACAACAATCACTTTAACAGTCTTATGTAGATGCTTGTCTACGGCAATATTGAAAATACGTACATTTTTCTCAACATAAATTTTAAATAACTCCAAACATATTAACTGCATATTTCAAAATAATACATCACTACTAATATTTTCTTAAATGAACATAAATATATAAAGTTTTTTTGTTTGTTTGATTGATTTGTATTTAGTAGAACTTAAAATCTTGGCTCTTACTGTGGTAATGTGATACAAGAGTTACAAACATCAAGCAAAGCATTCAGTCTTATTCTTCGTTCTTCTCTTACAAACCTCCTCCCAATTAAATTGTCTACATTTCTTTTGGGTATACAAATATTTTTGAAATATGTAAGCTGTTCTGAAAAGCATAGTATAGTGTAAAAAACATGAAGTAAACAGTACTATTAATAGAGAGGCTGAGATAGGAGAAGCAAGATCTCAAGACCATTATGTTGTACACAGCAAGACACTGTCACAAACAAGCAAGCTGAAAGTGTATATGGATTGTATAATATTGGACTTATTTCTCCAATTACCAAATTAGAGAGACCATTGGATGACAGTCAATAAATTTCTAATCCTCATATTTTTGGATTTCAATCAATTAGTATATATTGGTAGTATTAATTTTCATATTAAGATATTAAGAAAAAGTAACTTCCTGTTCTTGTTGTAAGAGGTGAAATTAGGTTTGTGTGGATTTGTTGAAAGTTACTTTCTTGCTTCTTCTAGGGTATAGTTTTGCTCCTTATGTTGATGTTTTCCATCTATTATCCTTTGTAAGGCTGGATTTGTGGAAAGATATTGTGTGAATTTTGTTTTGTCATGGAATATCTTGTTTTCTCCATCTATGGTAATTGAGAGTTTTGCTGGATATAGTAGCCTAGGCTAGCATTTGTGTTCTTGTAGGGTTTTTATGACATCTTCCCAGGATCTTGTAGCTTTCATAGTCTCTGGTGAGAAGTCTAATATAATTCTGATAGGCCTGCCTTTATGTGTTACTTGACCTTTTCCCCTTACTGCTTTTAAAATTCTTTCTTTCTTTAGTGCATTTGGTGTTTTGATTATTATGTGATAGGAGGAATTTCTTTTCTGGTCCTGTCTATTTGGAGTTCTGTAGGCTTCTTGTATGTTCATGGGCACCTCTTTCTTTAGGTTAGGGAAGTTTTCTTCTATAATTTTGTTGAAGATATTTACTGGCCCATTACCTTGGGAGTCTTCACTCTCTTCTATACCTCTTATCCTCAGGTTTGGTCTTCTCATTGCATCCTGGATCTCCTGGATGTTTTGGGTTAGGAGCTTTTTGCTTTTTGCATTTTCTTTGACTGTTGTGTCAATGTTTTCTATGGTGTCTTCTGCCTCTGAGATTCTCTCTTCTATCTCTTGTATTCTGTTGGTGATGCTTGCATCTATGACTCCTGATTTCTTTCCTAGGTTTTCTACCTCCAGGGTTGTCTCTCTTTCTGATTTGTTTCTTGTTTCTATTTCCATTTTTAGATTCTGGATGGTATTGCTCATTTCCTTCACCTGTTTGATTGTGTTTTCCTGTAGTTCTTTAAGGGATTTTTGTGTTTCCTCTTGAAGGGCTTCTAGCTGTTTACCTGTGTTCTCCTGTATTTCTTTGAGGGTGCTATTTATGTCTTTCTTAAAGTCCTGTATCATCATCATGAGAAGTGATTTTAGATCTGAATCTTGCTTTTCTGGTGTAATGGTTTGTCCAGGACTTGCTATGGTGGGAGAATTGGGTTCTGATGATGCCAAGTAACCTTGGTTTTTGTTGCTTATATTCTTATACTTGTCTCACATCATCTGGTTATCTCTTGTGGTCCCTGCCCTTGCAAAATCTGACTGGAGCCTGTCCTTCCTGTGACCCTGGATGTGTCAGAACTTTTCAGACTCAAGCTGTCTCTGTGATCCTGTGATTCTAGGATCCTGTGACTCTGGGCTTGTTAGATCACCTGGGAGTGGAGCTTCTTCTGGGTGTTTTGAGTATGACTGCAGAGTTTGCACCCAAGGTCTGCTCAGGACACCAGCTTCCCAGACAGACTGGAAACAATCTGAGTCACTGAGCTGGCAGAGTTCCTGTGTGCCTGAGTCCTGCTGGTCTGAATTACTCCAGGTGTTGGAACAGATGTTGTGTCCTCCTCACCTCTGATCCAGGGTGTGTTAGAGCACCTGGAAATGGAGCTTCCTCTGGGTGTTGTGGGAAGTCTGCTGTTATAAACATTTTTAATTCAACCTCCTCACACCAGTTTCACTTTAATGATGTTGGTAGAAGCTGCTGTACTTACACTTTGTCCTGAGCACCACCTAAACAGTCTCCCTTACCTGCCTTTCATGTATTTCCCACTATGATCTCACTCACTATGATCCCCTACTAGAAGAAACATCATCTTTTATCTCTGTCCTATGAACTTCAGCATCTTTCTGCTTCAAGCAAGTGTCACAGCTGTGACAGATGAGTTCATGGCTAACATGGTCCTGCTATTTTCTTGTCCTGGGTTCTTGTCACTCCCCCTGTGTATTCTGCTCTAGTATGCTGGTCTCCTCCTTGGTCCTGTTTTTGATTTGATTCTTTGAGACTATGTAGCCTTGACTGGCCTAAGACTTATATAGACCAGTCTGCCCTTGAACTCATAGGCATCCACTTGTCTGGGTGATAGGATTAAAAGGTGAAGTCTATCAGGTCTGTTTTCTCCCTAGTCTTTAAATAACATCATTCTGTGCTCCTGCCTCAGTAACCCATGCTTGCCATCTATACCTGCTTCCTCTCATCCCCATGGCTCATGCCTTAGGTTCCCCTGGGTCTTTTATAAAGAGCCACTTCCTCAGTTAAGTGGTCCATCAGCAGCCTACTTGAGTTTCCAGTTCCCCTCTACCATGTATATCCATGTTCCTGTCCTAGCTTTACATCTTATCATTTCCTACCATCATATATTTACTATTGATCCTGCTTAGTACCTGAGAACTATGTTCTTATTTTTTATTTGTCATCTGTCCTTGTAACACTGCCTAGAATGTAGGATTCAGTAGATATTAGGAGATTGAACATATTTCCCAAAACCACTACCATGAACATTTGAAGTAAGTACTTCCTATGGTTTTAGAGACTGTGGTCTGGTTGTTCTTTAACAAAGTAGATACTTACAAGTAGCTACAGGTTTAAACTTAAAACAATAAGCAAGCAGTTTTTTTATCTGATACTCCTGCTGGAATGATTCTTCTTTCTCAGGCATGAATGTTGGGCTGTCCAACACTAAATATAGATCAGTAGTCCTCATGGTAAGGACAGGTGTTGGAAAACTTTGGCAGATCAGTGACCATGTGAGCTGTGACATACCAAGTACTCCTAGAACAGCATTCCTTAGCAACATAGCATAATCTCCAAGTATTATCAGTCCACTGTGTTTTCAAAGCTAAGACTTAGGTAGAAATGCCTCTAATTTAGATGAGGTTAACTGACATTCAACCTTTTATTTTAGAAAGAAAATTGGTGAAGTTTAGCAAGAAGTTTAAGTGGATGGTGTTCAATCTAAACC
This sequence comes from Hylomyscus alleni, assembly GCA_019843855.1. Lineage (NCBI taxonomy): Eukaryota > Metazoa > Chordata > Mammalia > Rodentia > Muridae > Hylomyscus > Hylomyscus alleni. Next base: position 4,226 of record JADRCC010129716.1, read on the forward strand.
AGAAAGATGATACTCAGGTTTCTAGTATATAATATGCTTATCTGAGTCTCCAGAACATTTATTCAAATTCCAATTATATTGGACACATATTTAATGTATTTATCTGTATCCATAGATCTGATAACATACCATAGAAAAGTAATTAATTTTAATAATAAAATTCTTTCATATGAAATATAATGAACTGGTGTGTGTGTATGTGTGTATGTGTGTGACAGAAATGAAGATGTCAAAGACAATTTTGAATGGAATGACCCCAAATTATTCCAGAGGATATGATGACTTCTCAAGTTTAATCATTTCTTACTTTTAAAATAATACTTTATCCACAACAGCATTGCATATAATAGCAAAAAATGAAGCCACTGAGATGCCAAGCAATTAAGAAATAAATTACTGAAGAAGACCTTGGGCACAAGCTCCACAGCAAGTCCCATAACACCCAGAGGAAGCTCCTCTCCCAGGCACTCTAACATGCCCAGGATCAGAGGTGAGGAAGACACAGCATCTGTCCCAACACCAGGAGTAACTGGGAGCAGCAGGATAAGGCACACAGGAACTCTGTCAGTCCAGTGGCTGAGGTTTCTTCCTGTCTGTCTGGACCTGCAAGTGCCCTGGGAAAACCTTGGATGCAAGCTCCACAGAGAGTCCCACAACACCCAAAGGAAGCTCCTCTCCCAGGTGCTCTAACAAGCCCAGGATCACAGGATCCCAGAACCATAGGATCACAGAGACAGCTTGACTCTGAAGAGTTCTGACACAACCAGGATCACAGGAAGGACAGGCTCCAGTCAGATTTAACAAGGGCCGGTAGCACTAGAGACAACCAGATGGTTCGGGGCAAGCATAAGAATATAAGCAACACAAACCAAAGCTACTTGGCGTCATCAAAAACCAATACTCCCACCATTGCAAGTCCTGGACAAACCATTACACCAGAAAAGCAAGATTAAGATCTAAAATCACTTCTCATGATGATGATGTAGGACTTTAAGAAAGACATAAATAGCACCCTCAATGAAATACAGGAGAACACAGGTAAACAGCTAGAAGCCCTTCAAGAGGAAACACAAAAATCCCTTAAAGAACTACAGGAAAACACAATCAAACAGGTGAAGGAAATGAGCAATACCATCCAGAATCTAAAAATGGAAATAGAAACAAGAAACAAATCAGAAAGAGAGACAACCCTGGAGGTAGAAAACCTAGGAAAGAAATCAGGAGTCATAGATGCAAGCATCACCAACAGAATACAAGAGATAGAAGAGAGAATCTCAGAGGCAGAAGACACCATAGAAAACATTGACACAACAGTCAAAGAAAATGCAAAAAGCAAAAAGCTCCTAACCCAAAACATCCAGGAGATCCAGGATGCAATGAGAAGACCAAACCTGAGGATAAGAGGTATAGAAGAGAGTGAAGACTCCCAAGGTAATGGGCCAGTAAATATCTTCAACAAAATTATAGAAGAAAACTTCCCTAACCTAAAGAAAGAGGTGCCCATGAACATACAAGAAGCCTCCACAACTCCAAATAGATTGGACCAGAAAAGAAATTCCTCCCATCACATAATAATCAAAACACCAAATGCACTAAAGAAAGAAAGAATTTTAAAAGCAGTAAGAGGAAAAGATCAAGTAACATACAAAGGCAGGCCTATCAGAATTATATTAGACTTCTCACCAGAAACTATGAAAGCTAGAAGATCCTGGGTAGATGTTATAAAGACCCTACAAGAACACAAATGCCAGCCCAGGCTACTATATCCAGCAAAACTCTCAATTACCATTGATGGAGAAAAAAAGATATTCCATGACAAAACAAAATTCACACAATATCTTTCCACAAATCCAGCCTTACAAAGGATAATAGATGGAAAACATCAACATAAGGAGCAAAACTACACCCTCTAGAAGAAGCAAGAAAGTAATCTTTCAACAAATCCACACAAACCTAATTTCACCTCTTACAACAAGAACAAAAGGAAGTAACAATTACTTTTTCTTAATATCTTAATATGGAAATTAATATTACCAACATATCCTAAGTGATTGAAATCTAAAAGTATGAGGAATTAGAAATTTGTTGATTGTCATTCAATGGTCTCTCTAATTTGGAAAATGGAGAAATATGTCCAATATTGTACAATCCATATATACTTTCACCTTGTTTGTTTGTGACAGTGTCTTGCTGTGTGCAACATAAAGGTCTTGAAATCTTGCTTCTCCTATCTCAGACTCTCTATTAGCAGTATTGTTTATTTCATGTTTTTTTATACTATACTATGGTTTTCAGAACAGCTTACATTTTTCAAAAGTATTTATATACCCAACAGAAACATAGACAATTAAATTGGGAAGGGGCTTGTGGAGAACAACAAAGAATGAGACTGAATGCTTTGCTTGACATTTGTAACTCTTATATAAAGTTTGAAGAAGAGGACTTTATAATATAGTTACTCTTTCTCTGAGATGTATGCTTTTCCAAATTATCACAGCCAATGAACCAGATTCTTACCCTCATCTAATCAATGTCTGTGCCACCATCCAAGCAGTACCATTGTTCATTGTAACAGTTGGTGAATGACTTTATGGATAGACCATCTTAATACACAAACCATTTCTTAAATGAATGTAACCTGTTCTATGTGGGCTGAGAATAAATTCACTCAAGTCAAATAGCTTTGACTATAGCAGGAAGTCTGTATCCAAAAATCGTGCCTACAATTCATTCCTTGTCACAGCTGAACTGTCAACTTTCAGCTTAGCTATGATGGAGGTAAAATCCTCTGGTGATATGAGGGTCACTGAATACAGCCTTATTATAATGAAATCCAAAATCTAAAAATTGTTCTTATTTTGGGCTTGTACCACAGTAAGAGCCAAGATTTTAAGCTCTACTAAATTTAAAACAAACAAACAAATAAAAACACTTTATATATTTATGTTCATTTAAGAAAATACTAGTAGTGATATATTATTTTGAAATATACAGTTAATATGTTTGGAGTTATTTAAAATTTATATTGAGAAAAACATATGTATTTTCAGTATTGCTCTAGACAAGCATCTACATAAGACTGTTAAATTGATTGTTGTTTTATATCAAACAAGTTTTATAATACTCATTTTTGTTGTTATAATATTTTATAAATTTTAAAGAATATGACAAAAAAGATATTGTAGGTATTGAAGGGGGGTCTCTGGGAGGAGTTGGGGTACAAAGGGGAAACAAGAATGTGATGCAATTCTATTTATTTAAAATATGTTTTTAAATTTTAACAAATTCAGATAAATTGAAATCATGTAACTTTTCTCATCATAATTCAATAAAAGTTTAAAAAAGAAATTACTGAATGAGAACATAAAAGAATATCATACAGCCTTTAAAAGACAAGACTGAAGTGTGGGCACTTACATGTACATTGTAGTATGATGAAGGATAGCTACAAAAAAAGTAAAGCTTCAGTTGTAACTGAAAACCATACATATTTATACAAACAACAAAGGACATTTTCTGAAGGGTACAAAGAAGATGAGTTACAGCTTACATGGTCTAGCATTTTGCTTTTGATTATTCACTGTTGACAGTTTTCAGCTTTTGAAGTTCATGGTCATGTACCAATACTTTAGTTTAGAAAAAGAGGAGCAGTAGACTCTGGAGAAAATGAAAAAATCCACGTTGATGTTTATTTTGAACAATGCCTTGTGTCTTCTGGAAAGAGTTCCCTCTCCAGAAACTCAATTGCTTACTTTTCGAAAACACACACATAAATTTTCCTCTAAATAAGCTCATTTTCCTAACACATCTCATTAATGCGGCAGATTTGCTGCTCTCCATTTTAATTGCCTCTCTCAGAAAACATCAGACAGCAAGGTAGCCAGATAAAGTTTGAATTGATGAAATACTTATCTTTTGTGGGCTGGACAGATAGCCATTTTGTAAAGTGCTTGTCAAGGTCAGGAGTTTGATTCCCTAGAAGCCAGGGAAGGAAAGAGCAGGCAAGGCAGAACACATTTACAGTCCTAACACTGGGAGGCAGAGGTAGAGCATTCCTAGATTGGCTAGCAAATCCACCCTAACCCAATTGGTGAGTTCCAAGCCAATAAGAAATTAAGCTGTTCTCTCACCTACACACATATACCCCCCACCCCCATTCTGCCACACACAAACACAAAGTGATCAACTTCTGTGATTAAAGCAATATAGTCGCCAGTACTGAAATGCAATAGTGCCTTAAAAACTATCTCTAAAGCTTGGTAATAATACTGTGTGTGGGGAAAACACAAATCACTAATGTAGTATTGGAATTCACAATTAAACGAATTTATAGAGGTTTTAATGCAATTAAGTTTTCTCTAGACTGTACCTCTAATGGAACTGGGATTTTTTACTTAATATTCTTTAAAACATAATTTACTTTCATTTTGCAAAGTCATTTATGTATTATGAATATCACTTTTATACATATTTCCATGGTGACAATATGTTCGCAGTCTATTTAATTTACAGATGATGGGACCAAAATGAAAACTCTCTGAGGACCATAGATCTTCTACACCACCATGTTCCCCTTGCAAGATATTAAGTGAATAAGTTATCTATACTTGCACAAATGGACTCCTGAAACAGTAATAAATATTATAAATGATCTGATTGTGAAACCTTAGGAAAATTAAAATCCATAACAAAGAAAGCATTAGAGATACAAAGAGCCATATGAGAGCAACATCCCTATGTTTAGGGTTCATAATTTAAGCTAATAAATTATTAGGGTTAGAAATTAAAATGAACAAATCTTTTATACAGGCAAATTAAGGATATAGTTAGAGAATAAAAATCATAGATGAGCTTTAAAACTTGAAATCAATTCTTTCACATAATGCATAAGAAACTGTACACAAGATAGGTATGCATCTCAAAATACAGGTCATTGAGACTTTACAGTTACCACCCATAAGCAAAGTTGTTCAAATAATTGTTTTTAAAATTTTAAAAATTTGTATGCATGTGTGTATGTGTGCATGTGGATGCCCCTGGAGGTCAAAAGAAGTGTTGAATCCCTTGAAGCTGAAGTTGCAGGTGGTGTTGAGCCATGGGAAATGGATGGAGGACTGAACTTGTGTCCTCTGCAAGAGCAGAAAGAGCTTTTAACCACTTCATATTCACTCCAGCCTGAGTTAGGTAACTCTCCCTGCTCCTTAGCCCACATGTAAATAATTGATAATGGATTCGAACCCCTAAAGAAAGACATATACAAAACTGGCTCAAAGCTTTTCAGTTTCGTGAATCAGCTCCCCGTGGACGTCATATTTTACTTCTCAGTTGTAAAATGGTTGGCAAAGGCATAGGTGTTAACTGTGAAAATGATAATTGCACTTAACAATGACACAAAAATTAGAAAGGATGACAAGTATCATTGGCATGGATGGCAATTAAGCAGGAATGAAAATCTAAGGTATGGGTCAATGGGGAGATGGTGCAGCAGTAACAATGCTGGCTGCTCTTGCTGAGGATCTATGTTTAGTCTTGAACACCCACATATTCAGATCACAATGACCTGTAACTCCAGCTCCAGGGCATTTGGTACACTCTATGGCCTCTGCAGGCCTGTACGCACACACATACACACACACACACACACACATATACATACACACACACACATACACACACACACATACATGATAGATACATGCTAGATAGATGATAGATAGATAGATAGACAGACAGACAGATAGACAGATAGGGAGATAGATAGATAGATAGATAGATAGATAGATAGATAGATAGATAGA
>JADRCC010129730.1:0-15494 GCA_019843855.1 Hylomyscus alleni
GAGAGAGAGAGAGAGAGACAGAGAGAGAAAGAGAGAGACAGAGAGAGAGAGACAGAGAGAGAAAGAGAGAGACAGAGAGAGACAGAAACAGAGAGAGATAGAGACAGAGAGAGACAGAGACAGAGAGAGAAGAAAATAAATAACATTGGGGTCCTACTATCCCCTTCAGGGACTCACACTTAGTGAATTGATTTATTCCCAATGTGGATTTTTTGCAATGAGACTGATGCCAAAAGTGAAGGGTTGTAAGTGTGGACTGTAGTAACATTCAGCTTTGTTTCTAACCAGTGGGATGGATGCAGCCAGGCCAGATGCCCACTCATTCATTTTCATTTATTACCAATGATCTTTTTTCCCACTGTGACCTCTGAAATGGCACTTGCATTTCCACTCATGAAACATATGCTTTGATCTTTCATTTTTTTTACTTCCTAGAGATCAAGGCATTTATGCATTTTATGACATTAATAAAATGTTACTGATGCATTGATGAAAGTTCTTCAATAAAACCAGATAAAAGGTGACATAGTGATTCCAGGAAGATTGTGTTTAAAATTTTTGTAATGTGGGACTACTTTTTCAAAGTTGTATTTCTTTTTTTATGTGTGGGCCATATATTTCTTTTTGCAGGTGTGTGTGAAGTCTGATAAGAGGGTATAGGATCCATAGGTGCTGGCCTTACAGATAGTTGTGTGCTGCCCACCAGGGTGCTGGGGACTGAACAAGGGTTCTTCACTTCTGAGCTGTGTCTTCACCTCCAATATTGTGTTACTTTTAAATTCTCCTTTTTATTTTTTGAGATAATAATAATATAATTATATCATTTTCCCCTTCCATTTCCTCCCTCTAAACCCTTCCATATATGCCTCCTTGCTCTCTTTCAAATCCATGCCCCATTTTAAATGAATTGTTATTGTATGCATATATGTATATACATATATATTCCTAAATATAAATGTAAAACTATTCACAAAGCACGTTTACTTCCATCACCTTTTGAGGTACTGAGATAAATTTTATATGCATATATTGAATGAAAAAAATAAAAAATAAGGACATGACTACTCTTAGGTATGGTATAGGAGAAAGTTTATTGTAGATATGAGAAGAACAAAGGCAGAGGCAGGGACATCTGGGAGAGTCCAGAGTCAACAAGACCCTGAGTAGGGGCATGTCAGGAGAGTGAGAGAAGACAGGGGAAAGCCAGGAGATCAGAACTCAAGAAGGGAAAGTGTAGACAAAATGGGGTTGGATGATCAAAATGGCTGGATTATAAAGGGAAGAGCAGCCCAGCTAGAGAAATTTTGGGTAGGGAGTTGGCAGGTAGAAATTTTGGGTAGGGAGTTGGCAAGAGTCCTTATCTGTTACAGTCCTTACCCTGTAACAGGGAAGGACTGAGAGATGATGAGAGAACCTGACAGCCATGTCAGTTTTGAGACCTAACATATACCATAAATCTTAAAATATTCGTTAAGGTAGTGTTTCCTCTACATAACCACAGTTCTATTTTTAAAAGAATAATGAGAAAACTATAATAAATATTTAAATGGAAATAATTAGAGGGTAGACAAACATTGGTTTTTGCTGTGAGTTTCTGCACAGAGTTAAGCATCCTGTGATGGGTTTCTATAGAGAGATACTTTACCCAGCTTTGGGGCTTGGGGTAAGGACTTTGTATCATTCCCTTTAGTTTCTGGAATATCCAAATAATGGGCCTCAAAAGTCTCAAATTTCCTCAGGGATATCATCCTGAGATAAGACAAATCCAGAAACCTAGACCAGGTAGAAGGTAAACTTTTCTTCCTGAGAGAGTTTGACAGCTTTTAAGTTCACATTTCAGGATAATAGACTCTCTGAGGCGTCAGGTATGGATGGGACCACAGTTTCACCAGGACTGCTACTTTATCCTTATATCAGGTCCTTGACAATGGGTTTGTTACCAGGGCTGAGGGTAGGGGTGATAGTGGTGTGGTAATGTTGTGGTAGCAACAGTAATGGAATGAGGATAGGGTAGTATTAGGGTTGGGGGAGATGGTGTAAGGGGGTCAGTGAGGGTAGGTTACTGGATCTCTTTGTCCATCTTCCCAATGTAGATAATCCAATAAGTCTTTTTTTTTTCAGTATGAATTTGGCCTTCTTAAGTAGGCTGAGAAATGATTAAGATGTGTCAGACAAAAATCCATTTTCAGCATATTCATATTCATTCATTCACAGTTCAACAGTTCAGCATATGAATCTCCTCAAATCTACCAGCAAAACTGCTGAGAATTTACAGCCAAAGATTTAATATGAATAAACCTAGAGGAAAAAAATCTTTTCAAACTTTCACATAAATTTTTAGAATGGGGAGAATTTTCTTGATGTTAGGAGTAAGTCATTCAATTTTTATTTGAAAAAGACTAGTTTTGTTTTCTTAAGCTTTTGTTTTTCCAGGAATTAGAGGTCAGCATGCACAATGCACCAAGTCAGAAGGCGGCACCATAAAAACATTCACTTGCCAGTCTCTCTTCCATGCCAGTCATGGTGGGTGGTTTGTTAAAATAATAGTGTGATGATGTTCCATTCAATCCTCTTATACCTGAAATTGGATGTCAGCTTGAGTTTTAATCCCTCTCATTCACTACTATGAATCACCTCAGAAATACTATAAATCCTGCCAAAATCCCTTCAGATTATAATGATATCACCTGAAGTTGTGACTTTGCCCATCTCTGCTATGTCTCTTTCTCACTCTCAAGTGTCCACTTATTGGGCACCCAAGTACCCACTTCAAGACAAACAATCCACCCTCTGGGGTCCTCAAATAATATCCTTCAAATTCATGAGAGGAGAGCCCAAAAGCCACTGATCAGGTAGACTTTGATGGATGTTAAGTTCTGTGGGACCCAAGTGGGGAAAGGCACCTCTCCTTCCCCATGTCATTTACCCCCTTGTTTCCCCCCTAATTCCTCTGATACGAGCAGGAAAGGATATAAATAGTCAAGTGTCATTAAATGGTAGTGTCTACATTCAGGGAGGGATTTCCCACCTCAGTTATACCAATCCAGAAGCTTTCTCACAGACATATTCAAGGGTTTATGTTACAGATGATCCTAGATCCTGTTAGGCTGATAATCAACAGTAATTACAGCAGTTGTCCTGGAATTATTTTAGTGCTTGTTAACTGTAGAGACTTTTAATTCAGAGTTATTTTGATTTCTTACTACAACTTATAGTTTAGACAGTTGTTCATATAGTTTGTTGTTAGTACTAGACTGGGAACTTAGAGACCCAGATAATTATCTTTTTTGGTACTTTGACTCAATACCTGACAGTAGTCAATTAAGGGAAGGTCTAATTTTGGTCCCTAGTTTGAAGGTGTGGTCCATCATGGTGGGAAAGGTGTAGGAGATGAAAAGAATATTTTTTTTCATAGTCAACTTTAATGGTCAATTTGACACAGTCTAGAATCATTTGGGAAGGAGGTCTCAATTGAGGGATTGCCCAGCTCATGATGTTCTGTGGGATTGTCTGTTGGGGATTGTCTTGATGGTTGATTGATGTGGAGGGCTCATCCCAACGTGGGCTCACCATTCCCTAGTCAGGCTTTGTGGATTGTATTAGGAAGTTGGTTAAGCATGAATGGTAAACCAAGCCTGTACCTAGCATAAATGGCTTTTGATTCAAGATTCTGTCCTAATTTCTCTTTTCCCTCAATGGTAGATAGTGACCTGTGTAAGATGGGTTAACTGTTTCCTTTCTTAAGTTAGGTTTTAGTTGGGGTTTGTCACAGCAATAAAAAGCAAATTAATTTTTTTTGTGTGTGCTGGGAAGAGATTGCAACACTTTTTTCCTGATATCTTGGTGAATCAGGTAGCAATGAGTTTGGGCTGGATGTAGGACACAATTATAAACCAGGGTTCATGTGTCTTACACTTTTTTTTGTTTTGTTTTTTGTTTTTTGTTTCGAGACAGGGTTTCTCTGTGTAGCCTTGGCTGTCCTGGAACTCACTCTGTAGACCAGGCTGGCCTCAAACTCAGAAATCCTCCTGCCTCTGCCTCCCAAGTGCTGGGATTAAAGGCGTGGGCCACCACCACCCAGCTTGTCTTACACATTCAAATCACAGTCCATCACTGAGGGAAGTCAGGACAGGAACTCAAGTTAGGATCCTGGAGGCAGGAACTGATGCAGATGCCATGGAGGGATGCTTCTTATTGACATGCTCCCCATGACTTGCACAGCCTGCCTTCTTATTTATCCCAGGACCACCAGCTCAGGGGTGGCACCTCCCACAGTGATTTTGGGCTCTCCGACATCAACCATCAATCAAGAAAAATCCTACAGGATTTCCTACAGGCCCACCTGATGGAGGTATTTTCTCAATTGAGATTCCAACTTTGTAGATATGCATAGATTTGTAACAAGTTGACAAACACCAGGATAGAGACTGAATTGGAAGTCATGAATAAAAGGAAAATTTGGAAATTTGCAAATATGTATAAATTAAACAGCATGATCACACACAATTCACTGTCAAAGGAGAAAAGAATAACATTTGGTTTCAATGTTTCCAAGAAAGTGGAACCTAGCCAAATTTGTAGGATTTTGTATATTTTATATAGAACTCATGGTAGCCAAGGGACAATGTACAGTTGTCAATGTCTGTATGTCAGGACTGGAATATTGCATGGTTAGCAATCTAAACACTCATCTCAACATGGTCCATCATTAACACTAAATTAAGCCACCTATTAGAGGAAGCTACGTATGTCATTTTGTAGTAAAATTAAGGAAAAATAAAGAAGTAGGGAGAAAGTCAACAAAGTCAAAGGCTGATTTTATGTAGAGATCAATATGAGGAAAAAATAAGCCATATTGGCAGAGAAGGAAATAAAATGAAAATCAAAGTTACATTAGTTTGAATTTGCTCAAATCTAAACTATAAGAAAGGTGATAACTAATCCTTTGGTGGTGTTTAGGCCGCACAGTTAAAGAGAACACATTCCTGCAAGCAGAAAGTATCATATGGAGAGATAGATAGATACACGTACAGATAGGTAGATAGCTAAATAGATCTATAACATGTAAGAAACTGAGTTAGAAGGCTGGAGAGATGGTTCAGAGGTTGAGAACACTGACTGCTCTTCCAGAGGTCCTGAGTTCAATTCCCAGCAACCACATGGTGACTCAAAACCATCTATAAGATCTGTCGCCCTCTTCTAGTGTGCAGGCACATATGCAGGCAGAACACTGTACATAATGAATAAACACATTAATTAATTAAAAAAACTGTTTTAGAAATGTTTATTCCCTCAAAGCGAAGTCAGGGATTAGATAAACAGTGGTAGTTAATACCTTGAATTCATGACCTTTTAATTTAATTAAAAGAAATAGTTACTGTGTGTATATGTATGTCCATGCCACAGAGACCAGAAGATCAGTTTTGGATATTGGTCCTCTCCTTCTATCATGTGGGTCCTTGTGCTATAGCTCAGGTCATCAGGATTGGTGACAAGCCTCATTGCCCACTGAGCAAACTCATCATTCCTGCTTGACTTTCAAATGTCTCAAAAGGAGAAAAGAATCCTCAAATTTTCATATTAGAGCAATAGTGTCCTGACACAAAATGTTAACAAAGATATCCTTAGAAAATGACAATAAAGTTTATTTATTTATTATTATTAATGTTATTGTTGTTGTTATTAAATTTCCAAGCAAACGTGCTCAAAATTCTCAATCATATGCTAATAAGTTTCAGTGAGCATAATATAAAAACTGTCTGTGTATCATGGCTTAATTTGGTGAAACATCAATTATTGTGCATTGGTTAAACCATAGGGAGTTATTTTGATAAAAGATTATTGATTGGGACCATGTTTTTGTTTAGAAGTTTCCAGAAAGCAAAGAACATTCTCTAAATAGGAAAAGAAAGCACATTTAAATGTAAGTTTTAAAAATGTATCTATTCTACTCAAATGCAGAAAGTTTTTTAGGAGCCAGAATAAGGAATTTTCTGTTCAGAAAAATAAAAATATCCCTGGCACAGCAAATCCCAATTTCATGCTTACCAGGATGTAGCATGAACAGACGTATTCAGCTATGAAGTAAACAATGGAAAACAGTGGGAAGCCTCTGATGGTATAAGAGAATAAAAATAACACACACACACACACACACCCCAAAAATATTTGAATCTGTTATGCGCGTGATACATATTTGATAAGAATTGGTTTTTTTTTTTTGGCCTGTGAATTCACATTTTGGTGTTTGTAGAGTGAAAACAGTACAAAAATATTTATTTTGTGTAATAAGTGACCCATGGGGTTATTTCCAAAGAAATGACCCCTCCTTCAACAATGAAAGAATAACATTTAATCGGGGTGGGCTTTGCATATTCATATAGAAAAGTGATTTGTGGGCAGACACCTTTCTGTAAATGCACAGTGAAGATGCACATTCTTGAACATGCTCAGTTTAAAGTCCTTGGTTTCAGAAACAAAATGGGATGATGCATGATTCCTGTAAAATTATGCGTCATTTGTTCAAAAGCGTAGCAACACTACTAGGCATGCTGTTTTTGTCATGAAGGTGGCAGGCAGAAAGGAAATATGCCTATGAACACACTCAATTTTTTTTTATAAAATTTTAGCTGAAAAATTAATATTTAGAAGTGATGTTATTTTAGGAGTTTGTCCCCAAAGGTTCTGGGGACATAATTAGAACTATACAATGGCCAATGTTTCTCCACAGAAGGAGCCTAAGAATCTTTTCTGAATTATGAACATAAACCCAGAATTTTCTTTTTTTCTTTTATATTAGCTATTTTCTTTATTTACATTTTAAATTTTATCCCCTTTCCTCATTTCCCCTCCAAAAACCCCTATTCCTTCCCCCTGATCCCTGCAAACTAACCCACCCACTCCAGCTTCCCTGTCCATTGATTCCCCTACTCTGGGGCATATAGTCTTCACAAGACAAAGGGCCTCTCTTCTCATTGATGTCCCGCAAGGCCATCCTCTGCTATACATATGCTGCTGAAGCCATGAGTCCTATCATGTGTACTCTTTGGTTGGTGGTTTAGTCCCTGGGAACTCTGAGGGTACTTGTTAGTTCATATTGTTGTTCATCCAAAGCGGCTACAAACCCTTCAGCTCCTTTGGTCCTTTTTCTAACTCCTTCATTGGGGACCCTGTACTCAGTCCAATGGTTGGCTGTGAACCTCTACTTCTGTATTTGTCAGGCTCTGGCAGAGCCTCTCAGGAGACAGCTATATCAGGCTTCTGTCAGCAACCACTTGCTGGCATCCACAACAAGTGTCTAAGTTTGGTAACTGTATATGGGATGGATCCCCAGGTGGGAAAGTCATCAAATGGCCTTTCCTTCAGTTTCTGCTCCAGTCTTCATCTCTGTATCTCCTCCCATGGGTATTTTGATCCCATTTCTAAAAAGTGCTGAAGAATCTATACTGTGGTCTTCCTCCTTCTTGAGCTTCATGTGATCTATGAATTGTATCTTGGGTATTCTGAACTTCTGAAATAATATCCAATTATCATTGAGTGCATACCATGTGTGTTCTTTTGTGAATGGGTTACCTGACTCAGGATGATATTTTCTACTTCCATCCATTTTCCTAAGAACTTCATAAATTCATTGTTTTTAATAGCTGAGTAGTACTCCATTGTGTAGATGTACCACAATTTCTGTATCCATTCCTCTGTTGAGGGACATCTGGGTTGTTTCCAGTTTCTGGCTATTATAAATAAGGCTGCTATGAACATGGTGGAGCATGTGCCCTTATTAAATGTTGGAGCATCTTCTAGGTATACATGCAGGAGTGGTATAGCTGGGTCCTCTGGTAGAACTATGTCCAATTTCTGGAGGAACCGCCAAACTGATTTCCAGAGTGGTTGTACCAGCTTGCAATCCCACCAGCAATGAAGTGGTGTTCCTCTTTCTCCACAACCTCTCCAGCATCTGCTGTCACCTGAGTTTTTTATTCTAGCCAATCTGACTGGTGTGAGGTGGAATCTCAGAGCTGTTTTGATTTGCATTTCTCTGATGACTAAGGATGTTGAACATTTCTTTAGATGCTTCTCAGCCATTCGGTATTCCTCAGTTGAGAATTCTTTGTTTAGCTCTGTACCCCATTTTTAATAGGGTTATTTGGTTCTCTGGAGTCTAACTTCTTGAGTTCTTTGTATATATTGGATATTAGCCCTCTATCAAATGTAGTATTAGTAAAGATCTTTTCCCAATTTGTTGGTTGCTGTTTCATCCTATTGACAGTTTTCTTTGCTTTACAGAAGCCTTGCAATTTTATTAGGTCCCATTTTTAAATTCTTGATCTTAGAGCATAAGCTATTGGTATTCTGTTTAGAAAATTTTCCTCTCTGCCCATATGATCGAGGCTCTTCCCCACTTTTTCCTCTATAAGTTTCAGTGTATCTGCTTTTATGTGGATGTCCTTGATCCACTTGGATTTGAGCTTTGTTCAAGGAGATAAGAATTGTTCAATTTGCATTCTTCTATATGCTGACCACTAGTTGAGCTAGCACCATTTGTCAAAAATGCTGTCTTTTTCCCACTGGATGGTTTTAGCTCCTTTGTCATAGATCAAGTGACCATATGTGTGTGGGTTCATTTTTGGGTCTTCAATTCTGTTCCATTGATCCACCTGCCTGTCACTGTACCAATACCATGCATTTTTTTTTTATCACAATTGCTCTGTAGTACAGCTTGAAGTCAGGGATGGTGATTCTATCAGAAGTTCTTTTATTGTTGAGAATTGTTTTCATTATCCTTGGTTTTCCCAGATGAGTTTGCAAATTTCTCTTTCTAGTTCTGTGAAAAATTGAGTTGGAATTTTGATGGGGATTGCATTGAATCTGTAGATTGCTTTTGGCAAGATGGCCATTTTTACTATATTAATCCTGCCAATCCATGAGCATGGGAGATCTTTCTGTCTTCTCAGGTCTTTGATTTCTTTCTTCAGAGACTTGAAGTTGGATGATTGTTTTGATGTGTTCTTAGATTTGGTTTGTGAAAATTTTATTGAGTATTTTTGCATCGGTATTTATGAGGGAAATTGTATGAAGTTTTCTTTCTTTGTTAGGTCCTTATGTGGTTTAAGTATAAGAGTAATTGTGGCTTCATAGAATGAATTGTGTAGTGTGCCTTCTGATTCTATTTTGTGGAATAGTTTGAAGAGTATTGGTTTTAGGTCTTCTTTGAAGGTCTGATAAAACTCTGCACTAAACCCATCTGGTCCCTGGCTTATTTTTTTTTTTTTGTTGGGAGACTATTAATGAGAGTTTCTATTTTATTAGGGGATATGAGACTGTTTAAATCATTTATCTGATCTTGATTTAACTTTGGTACCTGGTATCTGTCTAGAAAATTGTCCATTTCATCCAGGTTTTCCAGTTTTGTTGAGTATAGGCTTTTGTAGTAGGATCTGATGATTTTTTGGATTTCCTCAGTTTCTGTTGGTATGTGTCCCTTTTCATTTCTGATTTTGTTAATTAGGATACTGTCTCTGTGCTCTCTAGTTAGTCTGGCTAAGAGTTTGTCTATTTTTTTTCCTCAAAGAACCAGCTCCTGGTTTGGTTGATTCTTTATATAGTTCTTTTTGTTTCTATTTGGTTGATTTCAGTCCTGAGTTTTAGTATTTCCTGCCCTCTACTCCTCTTAGGTGAATTTGCTTCTTTTTTGTTCTAGAGCTTTCAGATGTGCTGTCAAACTGCTAGTGTATGCTCTCTCCAGTTTCTTTTTGGAGGCTCTCAGAGCTATGAGCTTTCCTCTTAGGACTGCTTTCATTGTGTCCCATAAGACTGGGTATGTTGCAGCTTCATTTTCATTAAACTTTAAAGAGTCTTTAGTTTCTTTCTTTATTTCTTCTCTGCCAAGTTATCACTGAGTAGAGTGTTGTTCAGCTTCCACATGTATGTGGGCATTCTATTGTTTATGTTGTTATTGAGGAGCAGCCTTAGTCCATGGTGATCTGATAGGATGCATGGAATTATTTCAGTCTTCTTGTATCTGCTGAGGCCTGTTTTGTGACTGATTATATGGTCAATTTTGGAGAAGGTGCCATGAGGTGCTGAGAAGAAGGTATTTCCTTTGTTTTAGGATAAAATGTTCTATAGATATCTGTTAAATTGATTTATTTTTATAACTTCTGTTAGTTTTACTGTGTCTCTGTTTAGTTTCTGTTTTTATGACTTGTCTATTGCAGAGTGGAGTGTTGAAGTCTACCACTATTATTGTGTGTGATGCAATGTGTGCTTTGAGCTTTAGTAAAGTTTCTTTTTATGAATGTGGATGCCCTTGCCTTTGGAGCATAGACGTTCAGAATTGAGAGTTCATCTTGGTAGGTTTTACCTTTGATGAGTATGAAGTGTCCCTCCTTATCTTTTTTGATCACTTTAGTTTGAAAGTCGATTTTATTCGATATTAGAATGGCTACCCCAGCTTGTCTCTTGGGATCATTCGCTTGGAAAATTGTTTTCCAGCCTTTTATTCTGAGATAGTGTCTGTCTTTGTCACTGAGGTGGGTTTCTTGTATGCAGCAAAATGTTGGGTCCTGTTTACATAACCAGTCTGTTATTCTATGTGTTTTTATTGGGGGAATTGAGTCCATTGATATTAATAGATATTAAGGAAAGTAATTGTTGCTTCCTGTTATTTTTGTTGTTAGAGTTGGAATTCTGATCATGTGACTATATTCTTTTAGTTTTTTGGAAGTTTACTTTCTTGCTTTTTCTAGGATATAGTTTCCCTCCTTGTGTTGGAGTTTTCCATTTATTATCCTTTGAAGGGATGGATTTGTGGAAAGATCTTGTGTAATACCTTGGTTTCTCCATCTATGGTGATTGAGAGTTTTGCTGGGTATAGTAGCCTATGCTGACATATCTTTTCTCTTAGGGTCTGTATGACATTAGTCCAGGATCTTCTGGCTTTCATAGTGTCTGTCAAGAAATATGGTATAATTCTGATAGGTCTGCCTTTATATGTTACTTGACCTTTTTCCCTTACTGCTTTTAAAATTCTTTCTTTGTTTAGTGCATTTGGTGTTTTTATTATTATGTGATGGGAGGAATTTCTTTTCTGGTCCAGTCTATTTGGAATTCTGTAGGCTTCTTGTATGTTCATGGGCATCTCTTTCTTTAGGTTAGGGAAGTTTTCTTTTATAATTTTGATGAAGATATCGACTGACCCTTAAAGTTGGACATCTTTGCCCCCTTCTGTACCTATTATCCTTAGGTTTGGTCTTCTCATTGTGTCCTGGATTGCATGGATGCTCAGTCTAATGTTTGACTGCAAGCATCTGCCTCTGTATTTGTCAATCTCTGGCAGAGCCTCTCAGAAGACAACCATATCAGGCTTCCTTCAGCAAGCACTTGTTGGCATCCACAATAGCATCTGGGTTTGGTGGCTGTATATGGGATGGATCTCCAGGTGGGGCAGTCTTTGGATGGCCTTTCCTACAGTATCTGCTCCACACATTGTCTCCATATTTCCTCCTGTGAGTATTTTGTTCATCCTTCTAAGGAGCACTGAAGCATCCACACTTTGGTCTTCCTTCTTATGGGGCTTCATATGGTCTGTGAATTATATCTTGGGTATTCTGAACTTTTGGGCTAATATCCGCTAATCAGTGAGTACATACCATGTGTGTTCTTATGTGGTTAGGTTACCTCACTCAGGATGATATTTTCTAGTTCCATCCATTTCCCTGTGAATTTCATGAAGTCATTGTTTTTAATAGCTGAGTAGTACTCCATTGTGTAAATGTACCACATTTTCTGTATCCATTCCTCTGTTGAGAGGCATCTGGATTGTTTCCAGTTTCTGGCTATTGTAAAAATGCCCAGGAGTGATATAGCTGGATCCTCAGGTAATACTATGTCCAGCTTTCTGAGGAACCACCAGACTGATTTCCAGAGTGGTTGTACCAACTTGCAATCCCACCCAAAATGAAGAAGTATTTCTCTTTTTCTACATCCTCGCCAGCATCTGCTGTCACCTGAGTTTTCAAACTTTGCCATTCTCACTGGTGTGAGGTAGACTCTCAGGGTTGGTATGGTTGTTTTGATTTGCATTTCCCTGGTGACTATTTGTTTAGCTCTGTACCCCATTTTTAATAGGGTTACTTGGTTCTCTGGAGTCAAACATCTTATGTTCTTTGTATATATTGGATATTAGCCCTCTATCAGATATAGGATTGGTAAAGATCTTTTGCCAATCTGCTGGTTGCTGTTTTGTCCTATTGACAGTGTCCTTTGACTTATAGAAGCTTTGTAAGTTTATGAGGTCCCATTTTTCAATTGTTTATCTTAAAGCATAAGCCATTGGTATTTTGTTCAGCAAGTTTTCCCCTGTCCCAAGTATTTGAGGATCTTCCCTACTTTCTCTTCTATTAAAGGAGGATGTGGGAGGGAGAGACGAGGGGAGGAAATAAGGATGGCAGTATCAGTAACTGGAGATGTCGGAGAGGTACAGAGGGTCAAGAAATCAAACAAAAATATGTAGCAGTAAGAGATGAGGTACTTGGGATAGCCACCTGAGGGTCCCAGACACCAGGGAAAGGTGAGGCTCCCAGGACCCAATGGGGATGACTTTAGCTGAAATGCACAGAGAAAGGGGAGATAGAACCTGTTGAAACCACCTCCAGTAGATAGGCATGGCCCCTGGTCGAATGATGGCGCCACCCACTCATCTCAAAGTTTTTAACCCAGAAATGTTCTTGTCCAAAGGAAGAACAGGGATAAAAAATGGAATAGAGATTAAAGAAAGGATCAACAGGGGACTGCCCCACCTCAGGATCTATCCTGTCTGCAGACACCAATCCCAACACTGTTGCCACAGTCAAGAGGCGCTTGCTGGCAGGAACTTGGTGTGGCAGTTCCTTGGGAGGTCAGGCCAGCAACTGACCAATGGAGATGATGATGCTTGTAACCAACCATCAGACTAAGCACAGGGAACCTGGTTGGAGAGCTGATGGAAGGACTGGAGGAGCAGAAGGGGATTGCAACCCCACTGGAAAAACAACATAGACTGGCCTGACCACCCAGTTCTTCCAGAGTCTAGACCACAAACCAAAGAATGTACGTGGAAGGATCCATGGCTCAAGATACATATGTAGCAAAGGATGGCCTTGCCTGATAGCAATGTGAGGGGGGGCCCTTGGTCCTGGGGAAGTTTGATGCCCAACAGTAGGGGGATGCTGGAGCAGTAGGGTGGGAGAGTGTGAGTAGGTGGGGGGGGGAACTTTCATACAGGCAAAATGGGGGGTGGAGGGTGGATGTAGGATGTGGAGTTATTGAAGGGCGTAACCAGGAAGTGAGATATCATTTGAGATGTAAACTAATGGAATGATTAATAAAAATAAAAATAATTTATGCTGAACAAGCCATGAGTAATTAGCCAATAAGCAACACCCCTCCATGGTCTCTGCATCAGCTACTGCCTCTCTGGGTTCTTGTCTGGTTTGAGTTTCTGCCCTGACTTTCTTTTGATGATAAATAGTTCTGCGGAAGTGTAAGCCCAATAAACCCTTTCCTCCCCAATTTGTGTTTTTGGTTATGGTTTCTCCTCACAGCAATAGAAACTCTAAGACAACTATATAACCCTGAAATCACCCCAAGTAAACTTAACCTGTCTCTCTGAAGCTGGTCGCTGTGAATCGTTATTACCATATATACTCACAGGGTTTCCAACCCCCTGCTCCTCATGGACCAATATAGGTCAACAATGCTGGGGGTAGGAAGGGTCACACAGTGTCAGAGGTTTAGTCCATTATTTGGCATGGTGGCACACAGGCAGACATGATGCTGAAGAAGTGGAGATTTTCACATCTGTATCCATAGGCAGCAGGATAGGCAGCTGGGCCTGGCTTGGGCTTTTGAAACCACAAAGTTCATTCTCAGTGACACACTTCCTCTAAGTCCACATCACCTTATCCTTTCAAATAGCGCTACTCCTCAGTGATCAAATATTCAAATCTAGGAGCCTATAAGGCCCATTCTCAGTCAAATCACATAGATACATATACATATATATATAATGGGTGATCAAATTATAGATGGATAGATACATGTCAGAACATGATGCGAAAAACCCCAGTGTCATAACATTCATCTCACCACAAAAACAAGGTTCTCTGATCCAGAGATACACATTAATATTTAGAAGGCATTATGAAAGCATGACCATTGAACAACATAATATCAGGGTAATGGGTAAAGTAAATAAATCAAAGCAGTTCAAAGACTACATATTAGTTCTTCCTGTGATCTTTCTTACTTTTTAAATATATATGCACGTGTGGTTTGAGTATATATGTATGTATGTCCACATGTGCTTTTGTATATATGTGCACAGGTATGCAGGGAGGTTCCTTTCAACTTTAAGAAATGATTTATGATCTAAGCTCTTCAACATTTTGTGTCTTAGGGTTTCTATTGTTTTTGTGAACTCCATGGCCAAAAGCACCTTGGGGAGAAAAGGGTTTATTTCATCTGACAGTTTGTAGTCTATCACCAGGGGAAGTCAAGGCAGAGACTTGGAGGTAGAAACTGATACAGAAGCCATGGAGGAGTTCTGCTTACTGTCTGACTCCTCATGATTTACCCAGCAGTGTTTTCCACAGTGAGTTGGACCTGCCCTCACATTTGACTATCAATCAAGAAATGCCCAATCATTGAACCTGGTGGAGGCATTTTCTTGAGTGTCTCCTTTCCCAAATGACTATGGCTTGTGTCAAGTTGACAAACTACCAACACACAAAACTTTTAATGTTCACTTTAAACAACAATATAATAATTTACCTTCCTTTCTAAAGGCAAAATTACAATATTGGAGTCTATAACTTGTAGGAATGATGAGACTCTTTGGTGTATGTTGTGTGTGCATGTGCATGTGTGTGTGTTTGCATATGTGTTTGTGGATGCATGTGTGTGCAATGTGAACATTGAAGGCCACAGGTGCCACCCTTCATGCATATCTGCCTTATTTGAACTTATTATTATTTTTATTTTATGTGCATTGGTGTTTTGCTTGCATGTTTGTCCACATACATGTCATTTCCATAGAAACTGGGGTTACAGACAGCTGTGAGCTGCCGTGTGGGTGTTAGGAATCCAACCCAGGCCCTCTGGAAGAGCAGCTAGTGTTCTTGACCACTGAGCTGTCTGTCATGTCCCATGCCTTATTTTTTGAGATGGTCTCTCACTGGCCTGTGATATTTCAGGTAGTCTAGGCTGAGTCCTGGTGACATTGGAGAAATTACAGGCATGAGCCACCACACCTGGCTTTTCATGTTGATTTGAGGAATTGAACACATATTTAAAACTTATGCTTACACGACAAACACTTTAACAACTAACCTTTACCCATGCTCCTCAAATTATTATTAATAAAAATTATCTGATATTATTAACCCATACTTGCATTTGATTTTTTATGTGTGTGTATGTGTGTGTGTGTGTGTGTGTGTGTGTGTGTGTGTGTGTGT
>JADRCC010129732.1:0-20060 GCA_019843855.1 Hylomyscus alleni
ATAGTGGTTCCATTATCATGTTTTAATTCTTGTTTGTGGTGTAGGCTGGGAGGACTATGATGACTACTTTGACCACAGTGAGAGTTTTCATTCGTTTTCTCCTGTCACTCACAACAGCATCCCCATTGGCTTGAAAAGAACTGTACAAATGTGTGCTAGATACTTTCACTTACTAGAGAGGATGGCAATTCTGCCACTCCATTTAAGAAAGTCCTCTTGGTAGAGACAGTAACAGCAGGGTGCCCTTCTCTGTGCTATGTGGCCGTAGTGGGGGATGGTCTTGAAACATTGCTCTGAAATATAAAATTTCCATCCTGTTTTGTTTCTTGAGTTCTACCACTTCTAAAACTGACTCATTAACTGTAGACTTGAGGTAATTAAGATCAGAAGCAAACTGATAAGAAATTAAGCCAGTATGCATAATGCAGATATGTAAAGAGGATGGTATTACCAGGATTCTAGGAAGTAGGCTAATCAGGTTTCAATCAGAAACTCATCAGTGGAAGAGAAAATTAATTCAGGATGGGAGGCAGGCAGGGAGGAAAAAGCACACACAGAATCTTCTAATCTGTCTCTATAAATCTTTCCTCTTTGGAGAGCAACAAAGCCTGAAATTCTTCCCCTGTACAAAATGTTGACACACTACAACCATTAAGGAAAGGTTTCTTCTCATTGTCTGCTGTAGAGATGCTGCTGTGTGCAGTTATACATGCTTTGACGATGTTCTTTGCTCTGAACTCTGCTCAAACCACCACTGCTGGAAACCTAATAATTTGCAGAGAAAATATGATGGGGCATTTCCTGCAGTTGGGCCCAGCCTTTTAATACTGTAAAACAACACTGTCATCTACAAAGTCCATGCTTCAGAGTCATTCAATTGATTTTAAAAGTTTGTAATAAACCCACATCATAACATTTTAAGTAAGTTTATGATTCTGTGTTGGGTCTCCTGCACTGGTATCTTTGCTGTATGTGATGAACAGGTGCACACACCTACGGTCTAGAGCATGGTTCTGCAGAAAGCTTACCATCTTGGCACTATCAGGGACTTCACTTGCCAGGGCTTATTGTGTACCTGGAAGGAAGGGGTTAACGGTTTCTGGATTATATACCAAGATTCACTGCTAAAAATGATCTTTTCCTGAAAAAGAAAACCTGCTGAGAATGTTATTCATTTAATGACAATGTATAATTGGCATGCTTTTTCAGTTGTAAAGACATTCATAAAATTCCTTAAGTTGTTGTTAGATATGTAAAGTAATTTCTGGTGTTCTATTGCACAGCAGGTGACCACAGGTAGTGACATTGTACTGTATTTTTAAAATATCTAGAAGAATGATTATGAATGCTTTCACCATAGGGAAATGACAAATGTTTGAAGAGACAGATCTAGTTACTTCTCATCTGCACATTGCACAATGGATACATATATTAAAATATCACATACTTCCCCATAAGAATATATAATGTTTTGGCTCACTATGTATCCTTGCCTCCTGAGTGCTTAGATCAATGACATGTGCCACCACACTCAGAAGGCTGAATAATTGTTGTTACTTAGAAAAACATCTCCTGTAAGAGGGGCATGAAGAAATATTGTCGGAAGAATATCTACAATAGCTTACTTCCCTCACCTTGTTCCAAATATTTAAACAAAACCATATTTTTATTGAAAATAAGTTTGTTTTCATACAATATATTCTGATCACAGATTCTTCTTCCCCAACTCCCTCCCAGATCCTCCTATCTCCCCACCCTCACAACTCAATCCCCTTTCTCTCTCTTTAGAAAAAAAGGATAGAATAAAAAATACAAGATATACATACACACATGTGCACATGCACAGAACCTATAAAAACACAAAATTGGGAGCCATAGTACACAAACAAAAGACTGATAAGACAAAAACAAAATGCCCAAACAAAGAAATATAAGACAAAAGTCCACAAAAATATTATTGAGTTTGTTTTGGTCATCTACATAGGGGGTTATTTACATAGGTGGGGAGTTATTGAGAGGGATGTACACAATCCTCTCTCAATCTGCTACATGTGGAGGGCACTATCCAGCAGGGATGAGGGCTTCCCCTAACCTGCATATATAGAGTCTTGATTCAGTCTTTCACAACACAATATAAATATATACACATATACTCTACTCTCCCCCCACCCTATGCCACAAGCAAAGTTGCCAGTTGGGATGGAACAGTGGAATACTCAGTTCAGGGTCAAGGTATAAAGTGTTAACAAGCCTAGCTGGGAAGATCTTTTGCAAGGGGTGTAGTTGAAATTCCCTAAGATAGCAACTTCTTGGCTTGAAGGACAGTCAGTCATCATAGTCCCTAAACTTAAAAAAAAAAAAAAAAGAAAGAAAGAAAAAGAAAGAAAAAGAAAAAAATAGAACTACCATATGATTCTTCTCGGAGAACAACCAAAATAAATAAAATCAAGAAGTTTAAGAGACAACTGTGCTTCCATGTTCATTACAATAGCCCTCCCAACAGCCACAAGAGGGAAAGGGTCCAAGTGAATAAACAGTATATACATATGATGGGATAGTAACTTCCAGAAGGAAGCTGCTATTCCTGTCAACAAACATAAATTTGTAGGACACTGTATTAATCAAAATAAGCCAGACACAGAAGAACAAATATTTTGTGGCTGTACTAAAATGAAGTGTCTAAAATAATGAAATTCATAACTACAGATGATAGTAGTTGCCAATGGCTAGAGGGTAAGCCATTGTTACTAGATGCATATGAAAGCTCGACTTTATACCATGTAAGTTCTAGAGATCTGCTATGTAACAGAGAACATCAAAATTGCTAAAAGAGTAGTGTGAACTTTAATAGGGTGGTTCTTTTGTCCTTTTCTTCCAAAAAAGAAAAAAAAAAACAAAAATGAAAAATTTTGAGGCGTAGCACCTTGTTTGTCGTGATAATAACATGGGTGTATAGAAATGGCCAAACTCAGTAAACTGTACACATTCAACATGTGTGTTTTTGTGTGGCAATTATACTTTAATAAAGCAATTTTAATAGAAAGATATCCTATAGTTATACCTTTGCAAACTGAAAGGACACCTTTAGAAACAAGTTATTAAACAAACTACATCTAGTCCACAGTCTCCAATAACCCTTTTCAATGAGTGATATTTTTTCCAATCACAGAAGGAATTCATTTTGCAGTATGTTTACGTTCACACTAAGCCAAAGTCTGTCATACTTGTATTTTATATTCATGTTATGTAGAATGAATATCTATCTATCTATCTAGATCACATCTTTCTTTGTGTCATACACAACACCTAAGATAGCTAGAATGAATATCTATCTATCTATCTATCTATCTATCTATCTATCTATCTATCTATCTATCTAGATCACATCTGTCTTAGTGTCATACACAACACCTGAGATAACTTAGCAGAATCTCAGGAGCAGTATCCAGCAGCAAGGCTTCAATCAATAGAGCAAATTCTTACGAGACAACAGTGTTTTCATGGACAGCTGTTGTACTGAAAGCCCAAATCTTTGCATTCTTGAACTTCTCATCCTATTTCAGGGATTTCCATTTTACATTTTAAAAAATACATAATCACAACAAACCATTTTCAAATTTGTCTTTCAAATTGGCCTTAAATTTAAAAAAAGGAAGTCATTTGAGAATTATACAGAAAATAAAATACAAGAGAAAATTTAAAAAATTAATTTATTATATGAAGACACATAAAACAACATTTGAGTCAATGACTCTGAGAAGCAGTCCACAAAAGTGCATACCCACAATTCACTGGCTGAGATGCACTGGCACATAGAACCATGCTAATGTTGTAAGATAGATCTCAAGGAAATGCTGCATTTTTCAAGACAATTAATACTAAGCTTGTTTTCCCATTTACAAAATTGTACAGATTACATTCACATTTAATTAATGCTTCAAATCAGCCATTTAAGTTGTAATGTACAATTATCAAAAGGTGCTGTTACATTCTTTATAAAGGATAATATCAAGACAATAAACTTATTTGCTTTCAGAAGCACTTTGTGAGATCCACTAGTTTTTTTTTGTTTTGTTTTTGTTTTTTGTTTTTCTCATCAAGCACTAAGGGCTTAGGGGCTATTTTTAACATTTTTATTTTTGTAAGAGTGTGTGTGTGTATTGTGTGAGTCTGTGTGCGTGCATACATGCACCGTAGTTTGCTTTTAGAAATCAGACAGCTGTGGGAACTGTTTCTTTCCTTCCACCACGTAGGTCCCAAGGATGGAAGTTGGGTTGTTGGGTTTGGTGGCAGGAACCTTCCCCGGCTGAGCCATTGTGCACGCCCTGAGTACTAACGTTTGTAATCAGCGGATGGTAAAAGAAGGCAACTGCAGAGAAGCCCAAAGACCTGTACATTCACTAAAGACTGATGTGGATGATGAAACTACTTATGTCATTACAGTCAGGAAAACAACGGAACAAAACCACAAACAATAACCAGTTTATGGACTTGAATAATATAGCAACTCTTTGTGGTACTTTGGAGTATTTTTGTATCTATTAATTAATGGAATCTTTCCAACAAGTTTGTGAGGTAAGTTGGAATACTGTGTCGTGTTAATTTGGTAAGTTAGGAAATAGAGGCATAGAGTAATTAAGTAAGCTTATGGGACTGCACAAGGAAAATGCCTACTTACCAAGAGACTGAAATATATCTAATTAGCTAAAAATAAAAAATAAAAATACCTGTTTTTATAAAGCGTGACCTGGGCCTTTGGTGTCTGATAGTTTATCACTGCTAGTTTGGTTTGAGGTCATTCAAGATGCTTGCCAACTGACTAAGGTAAAAGGGCTTACAATATATTTGAAAATTAAGAGTTTAAAAGTATGTTTAGGTCCTGCTTCTAAACCAAGGCTGGAAAAATACAAGTATCCTTACACTTGTCTAATTCTGAACCTGCCTAGGAAGTGTCAAAGTGACACTAATCTCACTCTCAAGGCATGACCTGAAACTAGAAATGGGTACCACTTCTATCCTCAGTCACTGGAAAGCTTCAAGGAAAGGATGTCCTTCACATTAAAGACTGAAAACACCTGCTGCCTGTAAACATAAGGAAATCACTTGACAGAGAAAAGCAGTTTAGGATGACTGAGGGATGCTCTTCCTACCCTCTCAATCATCTTGGACTTCTTAAACTAGGAAATAACCAAAACAGGAGTGCTTGAGCATCTTAAGCTTGTTTTCCCTGTACTTGTTATATATTTTCAACGGTTTTGTACCTCTGAGCAAGAAAAATACAAAGAAGTATCTGTCATATAAAGTATCACTTTGATGATGTACACTAACTATATCTGCATCTATCAAAAACAGGAAAAGTGATACAGGGGTCAACAGAAAACAGAGACAAACATCAATTTGACTTTTATATGTTAAAAGTGGTCAAAAAGGATGTACTGCCTATGCATTCTCATACAGGTAAACCACAAATCCTGGCAAAACAGAAGAATTACAAATGAGGAAAAATATTTCAGGAAGGAAAACGGATGTTCTGTGGTTCAGAGCTTTACTGAAGCATGTGCATACAAAATGGTAAAAAGATTAACAGTGCAAATGACACATCAAAGAGTATTTACTATTTTATGAATCCTCTAGTATAATAAAATAGTTATCAAACTATAATAGTTATTAAACTATTTGTTTATGAAGTTACTCATCAATTTGATACCAAAAGAGTTTTTAAAAAGCAATTATGAGGACTATGATGACCAGATAAATGTGTTTTATGCATTTAGGTGGTCAGAAAAGTTAATATGTATTCTATTCCATAGAATCACAAATAGAAGTGTTTTTGAATATGCATTACATTTTGTTACAATTCTCATGTTAAGTTGGTGTGGATTTTATGGTCACTTGTTTGTAGACATTTCATCATCCACATTTAGTGGTAGAAATCATAGCACTGCTTGCTGGCATTTCTGTCAGACTATTGACCATATTCTATCCAACCCTTTTAAATTAAAATAAATAGTTCCAAATCAGAGAGAAATCATTCATTAGATGAAATGGTGTGGAGGGCAAAACTGAAGATCTCATTAAAATTAACTGATATCATATCAAAATGGATCTCATGAGGAACAAAAACTTCTGATCATTTCATTACTTTCTATAACCTAGAAAGTTTCTAAGGTCAACATTTCTAAGGGTGGTAGTGAGGAAAACACTTCTTCTTAAAATTGTGGAAAATAAAGTGCCCTGTGTAGTTGCATCGAGGAAGACATTTCTATAGGGCTTTCTAGAAACAACAGCAAACGAACTGAGGTTAAAAACTTTCCTGGCAGGCCAGGAAGGGGGAGATGGGGATGAAGACTATTAGTTTTATTTTCTTCCTTCTTAAAATATTAATCTTAGAAAATTCTACTAGAAATTTTTCAGAATTACAGGACAAGACTTAGTTATGAGGAGAATTAAGCCTACTTTCTAACCAATTCACATCTTTAAACATTTAGATATTTGTATGAGCTTCTGTTATTTTGATGTTCTAACAATTGTCCCAGTCCATCCTGATCCCTACTTTCTTCAACATGTGGAATGAAACATGGCTTTCCTAAATAACTGTACCAATGGATCCTAGAGAATAAAGTCCCAAAATCTAGGCCCTTGAAACAAAATGCACATTGCATGCCAGAGTGGTTATAGTTGGTTATGTACAAAAAGTCTTACTGAGGTGAAAATGGAACGTACTGATAAAACAAACTTAAATAGCTCTCCTGTAAGCTACAATTGGAACAATGTTGTAAAATCCCTAGTAACCTATTCCAGCTATCATGGTGACTCTTGTATAAAGCTGAATTCAGTAGTAGTAAAGCATCAGGCTATTGAGACAAACAGGCTAGGAACTAGAAAACAAGTATGTCTCTTCACTCTACCTGATGAGTATGACCAGCTCAACTAAAACTTCAGGGATAATGTGTCAATCAATGAAATGGCTAGTGAGGCTGCAAGAACAGAACAGAGTCAAGTGTGAAACAAACTGTGGGGTAGTAGGCTTCCCTAGTGCTCCCAAAGCTGCATCAAATCTATATAAAAGGTAGCAGCTCACAGGGAATTGACAGTTAACTTCCTGCCTTAGTCCCTGTGCAGGGCTCATAACGTGTCTGAAGTCTGTAAGAAGTCTCAGGTTCCCTTAAGCAGAGTACAGATCAACAGCAGTCCAAATCTCAGTCTCGGGAGTCATTTTACTGGTAGAAGGCATTACATCTTGCTCTGTGCATGCCTTTAAGTCTGTGTCTATCCTTTCTACTGGCTCCGTGGATTTTCTCCTCATGGCAGACCAACAGGAACACCTGAGAAATGACCTAAAGCTTTCAGAAACACTGGAGGAGAAAAGCTTTTTGCAAGGGTGGAAAAACTGATAGAACACAAGCATGAAGAGAATGCCAGTGCAGTACCCAACGAGCAGCTGCAAAATCAACAGAGGTGCACACACATACATGTATATGTCAGTTTTAAAAAAATACCACAGGAGCAGTAGGACAGAGTTCTCGATGAATCTTGTCATGTAGTAAATCAGCAGCCGGTACCAGTTCTGGGACTTGCTGATGAGCTCCGGATCGTCGATTTTCAGCTGGACAGCTGACCAACAGAACATGTTGATGCCAGCATTGAGCAAAGTGAGGAAACAGAGCACAATGGTGGTACCCACCCTACTTAGGGCCTTCTCTATGTTCTCGGGGAATGGGGAGCTACTGCACCAGAAAAGGATCCAGGGGTACAAGAAGAAGCTGAAGAAGTTGACAAGTATGACTGCAACCACCCAGATCTTCATCACAGAGGTAAAGAGGACCAAGACGATGACCCGAGTGGCAATCTCAAAGCTTCTCCAGAGGAAGATACAGACATAGGCCAGGGGTTTGACTTTGACCTCATACTCGTCATACTTGATTTTGATGGCTAAGATGTTGCAGCGTAAGGCGCCATAGACAATAGACAGCAGGGACAAGGTCATGATGAGGCCTGAAGAGAGAAGAGAAAGAGCATTGTCAAATCTCACCTCCTCCAGGAAGCCTCTGGCCAATGCTCTGTTATCTCTCACCCACAGGCCTCAGATTCTTCTGTATTACTAAGTTTCACCTCTTACACAATTACACAAAACAGCTATACACATATTCCTGGCAGGCAGAAGCACCAGGGGATTGAGAACCATGGGGGAACCCCTCAATAACTCAACTCTAGCCATAGTAAGAGTTTGTTTCCTCACCTGTTTGTAGAATAGCTGCGAGACGTTCTCTAAGATATTTCCCAGTGTTCACTTCTAGTCACCTACTGTGACTTTTGTCTAATAATAACCCCACTCATCCCTTCCATTCCTCAGTTTTCTTTCATGTTTGTTACACATTCCTTTCAAACGCATGGCTTCAAATTCTCTCAGGGCCTGCTTCAGAGGCAATGTAGAGTGAAACTCATTCCTGATGCCAATCTTGGTCAATGAGAACATGAAGAGTCTTTTACCTGTTGTGTTTTATTTTGTTAGCTGGTCTATCAGTTTTTGCAGAATCAAGACTGTGTCTAGTATTTCTTCAGTTTTTCCTTTTCCTTTTTTGTGATGTTACACGTACAAAGCCATCACCAAACTCTGACCCTTGAGATTCTCCCATATTATCTTTCAGCATTTATACCATTTTGTACTTTGGATTGTTATGTATTTTGAGTTCAACTTTACAAATGGTAAAAGCTCTATGTTTACTCCTATGGAGGATATACAGTTATTCTAGCACCAGTTGTTGAAAGCATTATTTCAAATTGTGTAGTCTTTGCTCTCTTTTGTTGAAGATCAAATAATGTTGACTCTAAAGGGATCTATTTCTGGATAATACATTGTGTTCAAGATCTATTAGTCTGCTTTGTCAATCTTATACTACAATCTTAAGTATAGTAGCTCCTCCATCCCTGCTCTTAAAATGCAAAATCCATGTATTTTCATACATGTACTAAAACTCTATCTACATGATACAAAAGGAAGGTAGCAAGATCTCTCCATAGGTACAGGTGCATAGCACTAATCCTGAAAACCCGAGTTTGATTCCTGGGATCCACATACTAGAAGGAGAGAACCAACTTTGTTCACATTATCCTTAACCTACATATTATATACCATGATCCACACAAAACTAATTAAAATAATACAGAAGTAAGTTTTTCCCCTTAAATTCTGAGTCAATGGAAAAACATATATTTGTTTTTAAGTTTATAAAGACTCACATGCCTTCATTTTTAATTTGCCCAAGGGAAGCTGAATTTTACTTAAAGTATCAACTTTACTCAGTTTTTGACATTGATTTTAGAAAGCAGTATTATTCATTGTAAAGACTGGCGTCTAATAATATCTAAAAGCCACAAACATTAGAATAGACTAGGAAGTAGCTGTACTGAGTTAGTTTTCTTGAGAGGCTGAGTCAGTGAATGCTGTAATATAGAATATTTGTATGGTAGGTTTTTTTTTATGGTAGTTTTTATGTGTGGCTATAGATGCTCACATCCTAAGGATCTTGTATGGAAGTATTTTCTTTCAGTGCTTAAATTTTTTTCCACTACAAAAAAATTTTTTTTCATATGCTAAAAACCTAGTCATGCATAGAAAGAATGTAAATTATTCAATCATATATATATATATATATATATATATGCAATGTTATATTTATGATATCTAACCTGAAATGTATATTGCATTAAACAATATAAGAATCACAACAATTCCCAGAATCTACTAATGGTTTTTCTTTTTTGTTAAGACCAACTATTTACACATAATATCCTTTTCTCTATTAAGAGAAACAATTATTACCCACTTAGTGCTGAGTAACTAAGAACAGAATTTTGAAAATATAAAGAAATTATCTTAAAATCATATACTTTAACCACACAACTATAAATGATGAATGCCTATTGTAAAATACCATAAAAATTTGGCCAAGAAAGGTAATACCCTAAGGTAGTGCTTCTCAATCTTCCTAATGTCGTGACCCTTTAGTATCATTCCTCATATTGTAGTGACCCACAACCATAAAATTATTTTTGTGACTTCATAACTATAATTTTAATACTGTTATAAATTATAGTATGTTACAACTTATATATCTGTGTTTTCCAATGGTCTTAGGTGACCCCTGTGAAAGGGTCATTCGACATCCTCTTTTATCCTCTACCCTACCCCACCCACCGCCACTGCAAAGGGGTCACAACCTACAGGTTGAGAATCTCTGTCCTAAGGAAACAAAAAAGCTAATGCAAAATGCTTACAATAGATATTCCTGCCTCTAGAGATGAGTTGTTACCTAGGAAATGACTAGGATTTTGTCATGTAAATACAAAGTTAGATTGATTTAAATGGAGAAAAGTACATGAGAGACAAAAAAGAGCCCTGAACACTGGAGAAGAATATTTTCTCCACCTCTGCCGAGAACCAGACCATACCTGGTACCCCTCAGTCACGATTTTTCCTATCCTTGTCTTCATCTTCTAATTACAGAGAACAAGTCTTTAGGGGCTCTCTGACATCATCTCTTAAACATATCTATCCACAGTAAGCACAGAACAAGGATACTTGGCAGCCCTGCTTATTTAAGTAGTTCTTTGTCAAAGTCTAATCCTTTCATAAAATAAGCCCCATCTTCTATCACAAGCAAGACACAATTTTAGGTTGAAAAGTGAACTGCAAAGGCTTCAGTAGATTCTAAATCCTTGCCACAAACTTGCTTCCTCTTTCCTAATTCTAGTCGAGCAAAGTTCTGCAAGAATTCTGTGAACCTGGAGAAGCTGTCACTAGGTATGAATTTGCTCATTTCTTGACACCAAAACCTTAGCCTTTCTGCAAAGAAATGAAAATTATTTTTCCACAGAATTCTGTTTGGAGAAGGAATCCTAGTTGTTGGACAGGAGGGCAGTTTCTATGTGGGCGTCAATACATACCAAAGGCTGCCCATAAGATAGAGGATGGTCGATGATGATTCTCTGTTATGTAACTGCTGTCTGAAGACACCATAGTTTCAAGAAAACCATGGAACTTATGAAACACTTGCGTCAAACAGACTTTTATAAAATTAACAAGGTGAACATGTTGGTGTATGTTAGTAATCTCAGGAGACTGAGAAAGATTGTAAATTGAAAGGCACCTTTGAGGAACCTAACTAGATCTTGTCTCCAAATAATAACAGAGCATGTTATGAGGATGGGGCAAGAATTGAGAAAGCCCAAAGGGATATGGAGTGTAAGGGTAAGGGAAATTGGGGAGAGCTGACACACACAGCAAGCTGCTAGAAATTCAAGTTTCAAGGCTACTTCTGAGATGCAGTGAATCTCATCTTTTGCTTCTATCAATTCAGTAAACAAAGTGTCACTTCTCTGGAGCCTTGACTGTTGCCTGTACCATCCTCTATGACTGGTTTTCTTTTCAAAGCCTTTATTGTATCAAATATTGTCTTTCTCCTCCAAATTCCAATTGTTCCTTCAATGCTGGCTCTTTTCTCTGAGTATATGAATCTATTTGAGTCAGCTGTATCTAAAATGTACCTTGCATTTGAAAAAACAGAAAAATGTTTTAGGAGATTTCTGTAATAATAAGGAATGGGAGGGAGAATAGAGGAAAAGGAAAATGAAGAGGAACAGGAACAGAGATAGGCAGATGAAAGAAGAAAGGATGCCCCCTTTTACACTGTATTTTCTTTTGTCTGCTAACACACACACACACACACACACACACACACACACACACACACACACAGTCAGAACCTTTCCAGGTAATTCCCTTAAGCTGTTTCTAATCAAAACACTTACTTTCTAATCTTCCACGCTTGCTCTCTGAATTACAACTTTGTGTTCCCTCCAATATACCTTTTGATGGTCACTATCCTCTTCGTCATATTCTGCCTGTAACATTAGCTACAGCATTTCCTACTGATCACCCTCTCACTTTCATGGGAGTCCTTCATAAGCACATCTTTCTTCTTTTACTCAGGAAACAGTTTCCTTTGCTTCTCCTATGCCTATCATATTTTTTTTTTTTTGCTATAGAGATGCTGTAGGTGTCTCAAAAAATACCACTCAAACATATAGAGCAAAACCATTATTTTCCCAACAATCTCTTACATATTACCATCACCCTATTCATATATCTATGTGTTTGCTAGGACAATTCTATCTTCCTCCCTCATTATACTCAAAATAGATATCTTGAGTTTTTGCTATTCAGAATAGCTATGAGCCAACAGCTTTAGAATGGGGAACATCCCAGCTCATAT
This sequence comes from Hylomyscus alleni, assembly GCA_019843855.1. Taxonomy (NCBI): domain Eukaryota; kingdom Metazoa; phylum Chordata; class Mammalia; order Rodentia; family Muridae; genus Hylomyscus; species Hylomyscus alleni. Next base: position 12,276 of record JADRCC010129732.1, read on the forward strand.
CACTGAATTAGAATCTATTTTCACAGCATTTTCCAAGTGATCTGTAGGAAAATTCATGTTTAAGATGTCTGACTCAGATCTTTCTCTCCTTATCTCATTTTACCATGTCTGAGCATCATACGGCTCTTGCCATGTGCTCATATATGTCAATATCATGAGCCATCTTCTACCTCTTCTAGCTGCCTAACTAAACCTTTTTATCCTTTTTCTAAACCTTTTTATCCTTTTTTTTGTTGAGGGTAGTGTCTCATGTAGGCCCAGCTAGCTTTGACCATGTAATATAGTCATGGATGACAACAAATTTCTTGTGTCTGCTTCCCTAATGCTGGGATTACAGGAATATGCCACCACACATGGTTTGTTTTGCTTATTCCTTAAGGTTCAGTTGCTGTCATCTTATCATTGATGCCTTCTGCAGCCTTCATTCATGCTCAGCTGTGTTAAATGCTTTTACGGCTTTTCCAAGCTCAAATAACTGCTTATGTTTTTTGAGCATTCACAGCCACCTTTATCTCATTACCTGACTCGTGTAGGTTACTTTCTTTCCTATTAGAATGAAATCTCATCAAGGTAGCTACTCTTTCATACAGACTCTTATCATCAACACCAAGAACAGTGGCTGAAACAAAAAGGCAACAAATCTACCTGAGTATCATAAGTGACTGACTAATTGCAAATAGTACAAATAATCTCTTTTCACTGCTGATGAGAACCTTCAGCTTCACCACGTCCAAAGAAATAGTTGGAGAAAACAGTAAGAACTCTTAAACCTCTTTACCATATGCTAACTTATGGGGTTAAGGCCTTAGGTGAATCTGTCTACACCCATGTATTTTCCTAAGTTTAAAAGCCTGAGATAGCTGTCTCCTGAGAGGCTCTGTCAAGACCTGACTAATCCAGAAGTAGAGGCTCACAGCCTCCATTGAACTGAGTACAGGGTCCCCAGTGAAGGAGTTAAAGAAAGGATCCAAGGAGCTAAAGGGTTTGTAGCCCCTTAGGATGAACAACAATATGAACTAACTAGTACCCTCAGAGCTCCCAGGAACTAAACCACCAACCAAAGAGTACACATGGGGGGACCCATGGCTCCAGCAGCATATGTATAGCAGAGGATGGCCTAGTCAGTCATCAATAAGAGGAGAGGCCCTTGGCCCTGTGAAGGTTCTGTGCCCCAATGTAGGGGAATGCCAGGGCCAGGAAGTAAGAGAGGGTGGGTTGGTGAGCAGGGGGAGGGGGGATGGGATAGAGGAGTTTTCAGAGGGGATAAAATTTGCAATGTAAATAAAGAAAACATCGAATAAAAAAAATAAAAAATATAAAAAAGAAAAAGAAAACAGTGATCTTTCTCCAACATTTCCAGAGAATTAGAATCCAAATTGGAAAAGGTGTTTAAGGTTTAAGGCAACAGTCTAAAGATACTATTTTAAGTAAATCAGAGGCCCACTACACAGGAATATATAGGAACAAAGTAGTGTTTTATGACCTCAAGAGTAGTTAAAGATGCTAAATGAGTGTTGCTTTCAGGATATGGGGCCCAGGCAAGGGTTAAAACAAGTCTGAATTATGTTGGTAGTGTTGTGGTTTCCTAGTCAGTTAACTGGTTAATGTTCCTGCTGGATTCTACCACTTGTACTTTGGGGTTAGCTTTGAATACTTATTCTAGAGTTCAGTTTTGTTCTGATCTAATTCCCAGCCTGACCCTGAAAGCCCTGAGCAAACTGAGGAAGCTATGGTTGAAAACAAGAAGGGTCATTATCATTGTAAGCTGTACAAACCATTGCCACGATTCCTCCTGGCTTTATTGCAAATCTTTCCCTGAGTTCTTTAGTCCTCCCACCATGAAAAAACTCTCTACCAGCTTTAAGCATTAACCAATCTACTTTTGGTCTCTATAGATTTCCTTAATCTGGAGTTTCATATTAGCAGAATAATATAATATGCGGACACGGAAAGACTGTTTTTGACTTAGCAAATGGTTTTAAGGTTCATCTATGCTGTAGTGTATATCAGCTCTTCATCTCTTCATCTCTTTTTATGGCCAAGTAACATCTGGTTTGTTTCCAGTTCCAAGCTACTGTAAATAGATTACTATGAACAATCACACACAAGTCTTTCTATACACACATTTTCTCCTTCCACTAGATTGGAGTAGAGTTATTGGATGGCACAATAATTTTATATGCAGTTTTTTTTTATTTTTGCAGAACTGCCAACCTGTTTTCCAAATCAATTACAGCATTTTTATATCAAGACAAGCAGCATATAAAGATTACAATTCCTCTATATTTTTTCTAAAATTGTTTATTACTAACTTTTAATTTTAACCATTCTAAAGAATGTGAAGGTTTTTCTTAGGATTTTTATTTTAATTTTCCAAATGGCTTAAGGGTATTTTTATGTGCTAACTGAACAATTTATCTTCTTTGGTTGCTTTAGTTTCTGAACTATATGTCAAACTCATAGATTTTATCTTGTCATAAAGAAATTCTCCTAAAAAATAAAAATAAAAAATAAAAAAAGATACTCCCCTAAACTCACCAGTCAGATCTGTACAGACTAATATACTATAAAATAAAACCTTATATTTATATATACCTGTCAATAAGCACTTATAATAGATGGAGAAATGGGAGAGAAGCAAAAACCAGAAAGGATTTCCATGATGGCAAAAAGCAGATTAAATTTTTTGCTCCAGTATTCCTGCCGAGAGCAACAACTGATCAATCATGTGCTCAAATGCATCAGAAACTGACCAAAGCAAGGAATACTTCTGGGGCTTAACATATTAAAAAGAAGAAAGGTTCCTAAAGAAAATTCTGAAGCTGTTTTTCCCCACAAAATATTTACTCAAATGAGATTAAAAATTGGAACAAAACTTTTAGCAGTCTCTCAAACCTGCTGGGTGTGTGAATAAATATTGACATTCAGCCTCAAAATATCACAGGGTTCTGGCGGCAACATAAAGGACATTAGGTTTAAATGTAACTGAGAAATGGACTGAGCCCTCACAAGGACTGAAGGACAGATTTTAATTGACTGATGTTGAGATTCACCCAGGTTGATTTGCTACTTTGAGGCTTTGCCTTGAACAAAGTAAAATAACTTATTCAAGGCTTCAAACCAAGAAGGATAAATACAATCCAATTTAAAAACATTGTTTCCTTTATTTTTTATATTATATTTTGATTACAGCATGTCCCCCCTCCCTATCATTCTCAGATACTCATTACTCTATCAAATCCATGGCCTCTTTTTTCACTAATAGTTATTGCATATGTGTGTGTATGTGTGTGTGTTCCTGTGTGCATGTTCATGTGTGCAAATTCATGTGTACCTGTATCCCTAAATGTAACCTGCTCACTCTGTATAGTGTTACTCATATGTATGTTTTCAAAGCTGACCGTGCAGGGAAACTTTTTATACAGATCTAACCAGTACCAGTAGACATTCTAGTCTGTCAAAATCATCAACTCTCAGTGACAGACATTATCTTTGCTACTTTTTGTTCTTGAACATAAGCTACTTTAGGAGATTTTACTCAGAAACTGAAGACTTTTCCTAAAATCCAGACTTATATTTTATTGAGTTGTTCAATTGCCAGAACAAATACTTTGGCCCATCAGTTACAACTCAAATGATGTTAGCAGAGCTGTATACTCTATATTACCTGGAGATACTGAATCATTTTGCTCTTTTCCTCCCCAAACATTTCAATTTCTTGACTTCCATAAATAACATTGCGTCCTGATAAGACTGTTTGTACTCAAAAAGTAACCCTTCCCACCTCTTTATCCTTTTATTGTACTTATTTCATGCCAAAGGCATAAGAATTTTACAGGTGCTAGAATTTTAATTCTATCACTGCTATAATATGACTATAAAGTAGATAGTGTTATTATCCTCAGAGAGCAATGTTCAATAACCTCCCTGGTACCACTCAGCTCACTGATCAGTGCTGGTACTGAAAGCTAAGCAGTCTCATTCTAGAAGTGTGCTCTCAACCAGTAGGCTTTTCCACCTAAATAAACATACCTGGATCTATTTAACAGTTTCTCCTTTTTTATCTGTATCATTAACAAGAAAGACTGTTATCCTTTCAACTACCTGGAGCCCAATTGGGACTAGAGACTCTTCCCTGACTCTTGTCAAGTTGATCACACTTGTTTCCATTGGGCCCACATTTCCCTATTTTCTACTGTATGAGTAGCACATAACTAAAGACCTTCTGAAATTATACTGCCTATGCCCAGAAAACGGATACGCTTTCCTTAACTAAGCTTATTCCTAGTGATCACCTCTGAGGATACAAGCAATGCTCAGAAGTAGGGCAGGGACATACTCCTCTATCTGCCCTACCAACTTGTCCCCCTCCTTTCTTATCATCCTGTCTCAGGCAGAGAGAAGAGGCATCCCTGAGTTTAGCTGGACAAGAAAACACTGGCTTTGATAGTCAGATGAAGGAGGAAGTTCCTGCATTCCCATGTGGGGTTCTCGAATATGCTGTCCCACAGCCATTCAGAATGCAATGCAGAGTTTCTCAGTTCAGCCTCATTTCCACAGCTAGGTCAAGGCATGACAGACCCTCATGAATGCAGTGTTTTATAGACAGTGAACTTTTAAACAATCAGCTAGCCATTGGACCCCCTGTGGCTAAAATAAGCTATTGCACATTTTCTCTTTGCTAACAAGACAGACATTCTAACCTCTATTAATCATCTCAGTAGCAATGTTTCTCAGTAACCCTCTCCCACCTCTTTATCCTTTTTTTATTTTCAAATGCATTATTCTCTGCTCACTATGGTAAAAAAAAAACTTTCGTTAATTGAAAATTTCAATAACCACAGCCTTCAATTAGCTCTTATTTTATCTTTCTATCAATGCTCTGTTTTTAGATAAAAAGACATAAGTTAAATCGATATACTTGATAGATTATTAGTAGACAAAGATCTTTACTGACATCTGGCATATACTATATTAAAAACTTTATATGGCTATAATGAAGTACTTGAAATAATCAATTTTAAAAGATCAAAGGTTTATTTTGGTGCCTGTGGCAAGGTAGTAGAGTTGGGAATATGTGGTAAAAAACACAACTTTCCTCATGGCAGTTAGAAAGCAAAGAGGGATGAGGACCAAGGATCCAGTATCTCATTCAAGGGCATTCACCCATTGTGTAAACCAGGAGATGGCACAGAATGGAATATAACTTTCCAAGTAATGCCACAGTACCTAAACTGTACCTAAACACAATATCCAAACTAGTTGTAGGCACTCAATAATTATGAGTTAGTAACAAAGGTTTATTATTAAACCAATAAATACTATAGGTAAAACAAATGCAATCCTCTTCATTTACTAGTCCATCATTAATGTTCAGATCTATACACAGAAACATTTCCTCTAATTAATGTTGATATACCTGGATCCTGATCTACATGTACCATTTGACACAGAAAATTTCAGAAGCAGATAGTAACTCCATGTCTAGAACTGCAACCCAAAGGAAATTAATTCTCAGATATCCTAAAGGCAAGAACTTATTGTCCTAATTTTCTATAACATAATGAATACTATCTGTCTTTGCACTAACCCTGGTGTAAGACATATTGAATTTGTTTTATATTCTTTTTCCTAGAGAAGGTTCAATTCTATTCTGAGTCTCAATCATTGATAGGTGTCTTAAAGTACAATAAGAGATACCAGAAATAGCTTTCAATATGTAGTAAGCAGAAAAAGCAACTTATACATAGAAATACAAGGATTGGATCTTTAAACTGTCTTTCTTGGTCTCCCACATAATTAACTGAAGAACAAACCTTTATTAGAAAAGACCACTAACATGAATGACTCCTATTCATATAAAAACTTCTCTATGAGGGTTTCCCTGGATCTCATTCTCAGCACTGCAAACATGTATTGCCGTGTGAGTCAGTTTAATTCTTTCTATATATTCACCTTATTTCTTTATGAATATAAAGCAGTCAGTCAACTTTTTATTTTCTCACTTAACACACAGAGTGACTAGATAAAACAGAAAATGAGAGGTGAAGAAATATACATGCAATTCACCTTCAAAGAAAAATGTGTGTGTGTTTGTGTGTTTGTGTGTGTGTGTGTGTGTATGTGTGTGTGTGTGTGTGTGTGTGTGTGTGTGTACACATTTTCAAGCAAGGGATATTACATATAAGAGGGGACTGTATTAGTGACTTTTCTATTTCTATGGTACAAAATCATGAGAAAGACAACCTACAGAAGAGTTATTTTGCCTTACAGTTCCAGAGGGGTAAAAGTTCATCAGGGAGGAAGGACTATAGGAGCCAGAGGAGTCAAGGACACCAGGACTACATTGCCTAAAGAATCAAGTAAGCAGGACTCATGGGAACTCACAGAGACTGAAGCAAAAAAATAGGCCCTGTATGGATCTGAGCTAGGTCCTCTGCATATACCTTATGGTGTTCTTGTGGAACTCCCAACAATGGAAATGGGGGGTGTCTCTGACTCTTTTGCCTGTCCTTGGGACCCTTTTCCTCCTACTGAGTTGCCTTGTCCAGCCTTAATATGAGGGTCTGTGCCTGGTCTTACTGCATTTTGTTATGCCATGCTCAGTTGATATCAATTGGGAGGCCTGCATTTTCTGAAGTGAAACAGAGGAGTGGATCTGGAGGAGAGGGGAGTGGGGGGGGGCTGGGAAGAGTGGAGGGAGGGGAGGCTGCAGTCGAAATATATTGTATGAGAGAAGAATAAAGAAAAAGAAAAGAGAGTTGGGGTGGTGGCGCATGCCTTTAATCCCAGCACTTGGGAGGCAGAGGCAGGTGGATTTCTGAGTTCGAGGCCAGGCTGGTCTACAAAGTGAGTTTCACAACAGCCAGGGCTACACAGAGAAACCCTGTCTCAAAAAACCAAAAACCAAAAAAAAAAAAAAAAAAAAAAAAAAAAAAAAAAAAAAAAAAAAAAAAGAAAAGAAAACAAAAGAAAAAGAAAAAGAAAACAAAAGTGAAAAGAGAAAGAAATAAAAAAGTCCATCATGGCAGATAAGCACGATAGCAGCAGGACTGGTGGCCAGAGTAGGAAACAGAATAATCAGATCTTCCAATCCAAGCACAAAGCAGAGCTCTATAACCTCAAACACAAAGTGGAGAGAGCTAGTTATATGGCCTCAAACAAACACAAAGCAGAGCGAACTATATAACCTCAAAGCCTGACCACACTGATATACTTCCTCCAGCAAGATTATTCTACCTAAACATCCCCAAAATAGTACAAGCAAGTAAGAAACAATATTCTAATGTTGTCAGACTCTCTCTCTTAATTTCTTTAACATTCCTGCAAAGTTTATGTTGATATGTGTAGGTTGCAGCTTACAAAATGATCTGTGACATTAGTGTGGCAACATAACTTTTTGGTAGAAAGGCAGGCTACCTCAGACTAAGCTATTGATCTTAGATCCAAAGGATTTCAGCAAATATTTCACAGTTGATATTGTGAAGAGGAGGCTGTTCCACATGCAAGCATGCCTCCTGAATTTATCATTATTGCACCACATCAAAAAGAAATTTCTAAGCAAGAATGCAAACCTTGTACTCTGTCATCTACACATCCCAAATATCCAAATGCAAAGTCACATACATCTGGGCATCCTAGGTTTCTTAATAACCTCCTATATATTTAACAGAAACTCATTTCTGAGACTCTTCAGATCAGAAAGAAAGAAACACGCATGCGTGCACGCAACCTCCCCTTCCCCCTACACACACACGGGAAAGAAATATCGAAAATAAGGTAAAC